>CM077164.1:145394151-145684588 GCA_039583875.1 Platanthera guangdongensis
AGCTTTTCTAAACCCAAATCTGTTTTACCCTTGATAGATGAGTTTGTACCTCATAAGGGTAATGACTGGATTTTAGGATTTACAAAACCTGCCTGGACTGCTAGGTCCAAGTCTAAGGGCAAAGCCCCAGCACTAAACAAAAAGCATGCTGTAGATACTTCAGCCAGGGTTGTATCAAAACAAAGGTACAACAGGTTTGAGTGCTGGTGTTGTGGCAAGATAGGCCATTTTGCCATAGACTGTTGGCACAATTCAAGTGTCAAAGAGAGTAGCAAACTACCTGCTAAAAGAGCTACAAGTAGTTTTGTTAAAAGTCAAACTAACCTGCACCAAGGACCCAAGAATTATTTGGGTTCTAAGTTAAGTAATCTGTTTTGCAGGTGAGTCCAAGTGGCCATGCCCCTATATGGTACTTGGACAGTGGATGTTCCAGGAACATGACTAGAACTAGGGGTTGCTGAAGGATTATACATCTATCAAAGATGAGCCTAAAGTTACCTTTGGTGGTTCAGAAAAAGGGATCATCAAAGGCTTTGGTAACATTTCTAGTAACCAAATTACAATTACTCAACTGGCTTATGTAAAGGGTTTGAAACATAACCTCATTAACATAAGTCAGCTGAGTGATTTAGGATATGACATCTCATTTGTCAAGGATGGTTGTCATATCAAAAGGTCAAGTGATCAAAAGATCATTCTGACAGGATATATGAAGAGAAATGTCTATTGTCTAGACATTATGTGTGAGAACATTATTTCTGCTATTTATCTTGTAGTTGATGAGAAAGTCTCACATTGTGTTAAATGACACAAGAGGCTGGCTCATCTTAACTATAAGACAATTGGCCAACTCTTTAGCAAAGAGTTAGTGAGGAATGGTCCTCAGGTTAAGTGTATAAAGGTTGGGATATGCTCAGCTTGTCAAAAGGGCAAGCAGACCAAATCCACCTTTCATAGCCTTGAGAACAAAGATGCTGTGAGATATCTATACCTCTTGCATATGGATCTTTTTGGTCCTATGCCAGTTCGCAGCCTAGGTAGGAAGGTCTATACATTTGTGATAGTTGATGACTACTCAAGGTATTCCTAGGTGTTCTTCCTAAGGCAAAAATCTGAAACACCAAGTATCTTGTATAGTTTTGTTAAACAAATTCAGAATGAATTGGACAGTACAGTGGTCAAAATCAGAAGTGACCATTGTACTGAATTTCAGTCTGAAAGTATGACAAAACTGTGTGAAGAGTTTGGAATTTTTCAGGAATTTTCCTCACCAAGAACACCTCAGTAAAAATGGTATTGCTGAAAGGAAAAATAGAACCTTGATAGAGGCTGGTAGAACCCTATTGAGTGACACTTCCCTCCCAGAATATTTCTGGGCTGAGGTAGTTAATACCGCATGTCATGTAATCAATAGGGCTACTATCACCAAGAGCCACAAGAAGACCCCCTATGAGATTATGAAGGGCAGAAAACCAAATCTATCCTATTTCAGGATCTTTGGTTGCAAGTGCTATATCCTTAACAATGGTAAGTCTTATCTAACCAAGTTTGCTGTCAAATCCCAAGAGGGGATCTTTGTTGGGTACAACAACAACAGTAAGGCTTATAGGGTCTACAACTTGATTACTCAAGTTGTAGAAGAGTCAGTACATGTAGTTTTTGATGAAGCAAGGCTCATTAACAATGAATTGCCTAGAAGTATTTGCAGCTCTACAGGTGTAATTGAGAGAATGGAGAAGCTTACCTTAATAGAAGGTTCTTCTGCAAGTCAGTAAGTGGAAGATGGTGGCTGCTGTCCAGGGGGAGTACAAGATACTCCTGAAGCTGAAGAGGATCAAGAAGTGCAGTTAGATGAAGAGAATGAAGGTGTACAACCTGAAGACAGGCTGCCTCCTGCAAATAGGCATTTAAAAGATCATCCAGCCAATCAAATTATTGGAGATCTCAGACAAGGGGTACAAACAAGGAGCAGGAATCTAAGTTCAGTTCTCTACTCCAGCTTTCTATCCCAAGTAGAGCCAAAAAAATTTGAAGAAGCAATCCTAGACCCTCATTGGATTGAGGCCATGCAAGAGGAGTTGAACCAGTTCAAAAGATGCAAGGTCTGGGAGCTAGTTCCTAAACCAAAGGACCACAACATTATTGGAACTAAGTGGATCTTTATGAACAAGTTGGATGAGAATGGAATTATTATAAAGAATAAAGCTAGACTAGTTGCAAAAGAATATAGGCAGGAAGAAGGTATTGATTTTGATCAAACCTTTGCTCCAGTAGCAAGACTGGAAGCAATAAGGATGTTCCTTGCCTATACAACATATCGACGATTTAAGGTATATCAAACAGATGTTAAGTCAGCTTTTCTGAATGGAAACCTGAAGGAAGAAGTCTATGTAGAGCAGCCATCATGTTTTGTAGATTTTCTTAAACCTGATTATGTATATAGACTTAGGAAGACTTTGTATGAGTTAAAACAAGCCACTAGGGCTTGGTATGAAACCCTGTCTAGTTTTCTCATTGAGAACAAATTCTCAAGGGGGAAAATAGACAAGACTCTATTCCTTAGGGAATCAAGAGGCAAGATTATCTTAGTCTAAATATATGTAGATGACATCATATTTGGGTCTACAGAAAGTAGTCTTTGCAGAAAGTTTGCAAAAATCATGCAAGGATAATTTGAAATGAGCAGTATGGGGGAACTTAAGTTCTTCTTGGGTCTCCAAGTTAGACAGACTGAAGATGGATTATCCATATGCGAGTCTAAGTTCACCCTAGAATTGATAAGGAAGTATGATATGGAATCATCCACTACCATGAAAACTCCTATGAGATGCAGGGAAACCTGTAGATGAAACTTTGTATAGAGGGATAGTTGGCTCCCTACTATATCTGATTGCTAGTAGACCAGATATTATGTATGCTACATGTGTCTGTGCTAGGTACCAAGCTTGCCCTAAAGAATCTCATTTGACAGTAGTCAAAAGAATTTTGAGATATCTTAAGGGCACACCTTATCGAGGACTTTGGTACCCTAGGAATGGAGATTTTGAACTGATAGGTTATTCAGATGCAGATTTTGCAGGCTGCAAGGAAGATAGAAAGAGTACCACAGGAACCTGTCAATTTCTAGGTGGAAGGCTGGTGTCATGGAGTAGCAAGAAACAAACAAGTGTGGCTATCTCCATAGCAGAATCAGAGTATGTGGCTGCAGGAAGTTGCTGTGCTCAACTTTTATGGATTCAACATCAGCTAGAAGATTATGGTATTCAAGTAAGTAGAACACCTTTATTTTGTGATTCTACTAGTGCCATTTCTATTGCAAATAATCCTGTCTCCCATAGTAGGACTAAGCACATAGAAATTAAATATCATTTTCTAAGAGAACATGTTGAAAAAGAAGACATTTCCCTAGAGTATGTTAAGACAGATAATCAGTTAGCTGATATGTTTACTAAGCCCTTAGATGAAACCAAATTCAATAAGTTTAAAATTGAATTAGGAATGATAAACTTAGAATAGTTTACAAAAATTGGCCAAGTAAAATAGTGTCGACACACAGAGTTATTTGTCGACACATAGAAGTGGTGTCGACATTTCAGAGAAATGGTGTGACACATCTAGGAAGTCTGTGTCGACACTTCAGAGATTTAGTGTCGACACATGCAGTGTAGGTGTCGACACATCCAGGGTAGTGTCGACACATGCAGGGTGTCGACACTTAGGATTTACACAGAATTAGTCTAGTAGAGTCTCGACTAAGTGTCGAGCTGAGATGTATAAGTGTCGACACATATATTCTGTCGACTATATTTGTGTCGACACATAGTTGTCGAGACATTATAAGTAAGTGTCGACACTTTTCAACATTGTCGACACAATTCAAGTATTTTGACGCGCCTTTTCACCTTCAATTTTAGAAGGTATAAATAGGTTTTCCCCATTGTTTGTCGACACGCTCACCTTAGTCTCGAGACCAAACTTGTGTGTCGACATCTCTCTTCTCTAAATTCAAAATTTCTTCAAACCCTAATGGCGCCAAGTTAGAAGAGAACATTAACAAAGGATATGAGCTCGTGCGTCACGCCTTGATGACACAGAACCCAAAATCCAAGGTGTGGTAACCCTAATTGCCGAGACTGGACTAGAGTATCTTGTATCAGAACCTATCAAGATCTGGAAGAAGGAGGTCCTTGAATTCTTGAGTGCAGCTTCACTTGATGATACTGGACTCAAGATTAAGTCCAGAGTCCATGGACAAAAGTCAAGGTCACACAGAAAAGTCTAAGAAAGGTACTTCAACTATCAAGAACAAAAGAGGAAGAAGATGTATCTGCTTCTAAGACTAGAGAGACATTGAAATGGTGTGGATTAGACTCAAACCTGAAAATTGGATCAGTTTTCAATAGAAAAGGCATGAACATGCAGGACAAGTTTTATCTGAGATAGTTGGGAAGGTGATACTGAGCAAGCCTGGTGGGCATGATAGAATTTCAGCTCACATGTTCAGTCTGATGACAAGGATAATTTTCAAACTTGAAACTGATTGGCCAGCAGTGATGTTTGACAAGATAAAAGAAAGTCTAAAGAAACCCAATCTGGGAAGAATTCTGAGTCTATACTTAGCTGGAAGTATTCCTGAAGTGATGAACCAAGCTGCTGGTTCAAAGATAAACCACATGAGGAGAATGGATGTGAGAATTTTCTCAAGGTGGGATAGAGTATTGACAAAGGAACTGCCAACTCCAGAAAAGGCAACACCTCAGAAGAAGAAGAAGAAGACAGCCATTGTGACACAAGAATCCTCAAGTAGCTCAGAGGAGCAAGTGGTGTTTAGTTCAGATGATGGAGAGGATGACAATGCTGGACAGTCACCAGCAAGACAAGAAGATGCTCAGAGGCAGGAGGAGCTACCCTCAGCTAGCCCTATTCACCTGGATCGACTCCAGGGGGAGCCTCTACATGTGGATGAGCCAACCCAATTAGAGAGTGAAAGGGCTACTCAAACAATACTAGAGGTAATCACTGAAGTTAATCAATTAAATTTCACTATTGAGGATGAAGTTTTGACTGACTCATTACCTGATGTTAATCAGCAAACACAGATACATAGTCAACCACAAGATGTTGTCATAAAGGACCATCTGTAGCTGATAAAATGGAAACAAATGCTCCTGAGATTAGAGATTCTTCTGAACAACCTCAACATGAGTTTACTTTAGAAGAGCTGTTCCCTAATCTTGTACAGACAGACCTTGAGAGAGAGATAGCTGCTGTTAAGGGGGAGAAGGTCAATATTGAGGGGGAGCAAATAGAGGAGACTGCTAGAAAAGAGACTGTGGAGCCAAAGGATGCTGAGCAAATAAAAAGGACTGAGAAGGAGTTACCTCCTAGTCCTAAGGATAAAGTAGATATTGCTAGCACTTCTACTTCAGAGGATGAAGAGGCTGCTAGAGCTAAGAAGAGGAAGTTCCAGGTCTTCAAGAGAAGAAGCCAGAACTACAAGAAAGCACTACAGACAATTGCTCTGCAGCCTGCCCCAACTACTGATTATAGTTCACTGATGGTGGCTTTGCAGCTCAAGATGGATGAGCAAAAAAAGCTTTAGAAAAGTATATGAATGAAGCGCATAAATCCCTGCAATTTGATCTGGCACAAGACATCAAATCTATCAGATTTGAAGTGAATCAACATAAGAGGGAAATGACTGATTGTTTCCATAAAGGAGGCAATGCAGTGGTCTATTTGGCTACTCATCAAGAAAAGATAAAAACACAAGTGGATGATATGGCAGTGAAGTAAGGCTATGTCCTGGAAAACCAGATAAGGATGAATGATAATCTCACTGCTTCACATAATGCCATTGTAACTGAAATGAAAAAATATAACTATTGCACAGCCTGCAGTAAGTGCAACTGCCAAAGAAGAATTTGATAAGAAATTACAGGAGAGTCTCACTGCTATGAAAACTGCCATTGAAGATTCTCAGAAGACAGTTACTGACAAGCTACAAAGGTTAAAACCTTATTATAAGGATTAAGTTAATTATTTGAATGCTCAAATCAGATTCCAGAAAGATGATCTTAGGGATCACATAGAGAGAGAAGTCATAAAGGGGGAGAGGGTACTAGTCAAAGCCGGCTCTGATCATGCCAAATGGATTTCAAATTCCATCAGAGCCAGCCTTGGATATCCACCTTTATGTGATGATGACAATGTGGCAGAGTCTGGAATAAATCCTGCATACTTTGGAGGAGAGCAAGCTGAAGTGGCTCAAGTGATATATCCTCCTGCAGATTTGACATGATACATCAGGAGGTACAGTCTATATATAGTCCTCCTGAGGGTAATCAGAATATTATCTTTGAGAAAGTAGTACAGCCTGTGCTAGAGGCAGTAGTAAAAGAGCAAGAGGCTTTATTAAAGGAACAAGAGGCTCAATTATCTAAGAAAAGGTTCAGAGAGCAGGCTGAATTAAGGCCAGATTTTGAACAATGGAGCCCCACATCCAGGAATATCATATCGACTGCTTGGAAGGCTGCTAAGCACAATATCCTGGATAGAGGCAAATGGTATTCTGAACAGGAGTGGAGAAAACATGAGAATAGACAAGAGGCCATAATACAATATAGAAGGAAGGCTAAACTGGGAAAGCTACCTCCTAATGCACAGGAGCCTAGCAAGTATTTCCCTAAGCCTTATCACTATTTTGAAAGGCAGAAGATAAAGGCTGAAGAGCTGAAAAAGAAAGATCTCAAAGGGAAGAAGCCTGTTGATGACAATGATGCTCCAGTTCAAGCAAAGATTCAATATGGAAAGGGGATTGTTATCAAGGAGCCTGAGCAGCCATAGGATAGAAATTTTCTTAAGTTTACAATTTGTAATCATTTGCTTTTAACTCTATGTAAACTTTTGATTAATGAAAATGTTTGGAGTTGTAAGAACAATGTTATATGTTCAATCTATTACATTAATTGTTCTGAGATAATTGTTTATACATGTTCTGTTCATACATGTTTAAGTATTTTCCCTGTCATATAATACTGTTTTACATCATACTGAAAATTTGTTATGTATGGTGTATATCATTGACTAAGGGTTATGACTTCTCCAAATAGGGGAGATTGTTGGGTACATTGGAATATATGTACCTGATTTGAAGAAGCCTCACCCTACTCAATGATATACATCAAGGTGTATTTGATGTGCTTTGAGTCTATTTGTGCAGGTTAAGTAATTGTAAGGAAAGCATAAAAGTTTCTAAGTCCATGTGTCGACACCCAGAAGAAAAGTGTCGACACTTAAGAAGGCTTGTGTCGACACCTAGAGAAGTTGTGTCGACACTTGGAGTAATTGTGTCTACACTAGGAAGGCAGAGTCGACACCAGAAGAAAAGTGTCGACACATACAGGTTGTGTCAACACACAGTGAAGAATTGTCAACATTATCTGTGTCGACACTTAGAGACAGTGTCGACACCCAGAGAAACTTTGTCGACAGCAAAAGTGTCGACACTAGGATGCTGTGTCGACACTCAGCAAACTTCAACAAAGTTCAAGTACATGTGTCAACACTAGGAGGCTGTGTCGACACTCAGCAAACTTCAATAAAGTTCAAGTACATGTTCGACACTAGAAGGCTGTGTCGACACTCAGCAAACTTCAACAAAGTTCAAGTACATGTGTCGACACAAGGAGATGTGTCGACACTCAGCAAAGTTTCAACACAGAAGGCATGTGTCGACACAAAGAAGATGTGTCGATACTTAGCAAGTTTCAACACAAGAAGATGTGTCGACACAAAGGAGTTGTGTCGACACTTAGTAGAATTCAACTAAGTATTAAAGAAGAAGACTTGTGTCGACACATAGAATCAGTGTCGACACATTCAGAAGAAGCAGTATCAAGAAGCTGTTACAACAACACAAGGAGTTGAGTCGACACCAACAAGGCTAGTGTCGACACTTAGTCTACTTGTGTGGACACTTAATCTACTTGTGTCGACACATAAAGACTATCTGTCTCGACACTTTCAGACAGTGACAGAGATTCCAAGAAGTGACTGGATGACTTGACAGCTGCCATTTCAACCGTCAACTGCAACTGTCAGAGACATCATAAAGTTGTTAGAAACCAGATCAGCCGGTCACCATGGAGAAAACTTATTTAAAGACCTTTCTCCTTCAACAGAAGAATGATCATGAATCAATAAAGTGGAAAAAACACAACAAGAAGAAGACCTTCAAGAGAAGATCTAAGAAGTTGGAGAGAGAGATCTCTTTCTAAGAAGACCAGCTGTTGAACCAGGCTGATAAGTAAGATTCAGATTGAAATCAGAATCTCAAGACAGCAGTTAATTGAAGATCATCTGCATAGAGATACAACCCTACTGTGTTTTAATTCAAGAAGCTTTGAAGAAAGCCAAGGGAGGTTGATCTCTGCCAAGTTCTTGCAAGAACTCATCAAGAAACCAGTCAACTCATCTCTCTCTTTCAGAGTTGTGGTTATAAACTTTGTAAGCATTATTTTTTGTAGGATCCTAAGGGATCTGAGCTGTAATCCTATTTTATAAAGGCTGAGTGTAGGAGACAATGTGCTCTGAGTGTAGGTCTTGTTGAAGACTGAGGTAGGGCCTAGTGCCTGAGATGTAGGAGACTTTGTTCTCTGAGTGTAAGTCTTGGTGAAGACTGAGTGGTAGGGCTTTTGTGCCTGAGTTGTAGGAGTGGGACCACTCTGAGTTGTAGGAACCTGTTTGGGGTTCTGAGTTGTAAGATCTGAGGATCTGAGAAGAAGTGGAGAAGTTAGGCTGAATTTAGTACACTACTAGATAGGCGAAGGGGGAAAGTGGATGTACCCAGACCTTGGGGAACCACTATAAAATCTATGTGTACTCTGTGTGTAATTAATTCTGTGATTGTTGTGTTATCTATGCTGAATTGCTGTAGAGAATTGCAAATACAGGTCTTATAATTCAGTGTTTCTGCCTTTAAAGTTAAAAAGATTAAGTTCACCTATTCACCCCCTCTAGGTGATTAGGCACTAGTTCTTTCACCCTGTCCATCATCTTTTGGTAGGTCGTCCCTGCGTTCTTCAGCTCAAAGGACATCATTTTGTAACAGTAGCACCCATCTCCCGTGATGAACGAGACGTCCTTGACATCCGGGGGGGGTGCATCTTGATTTGTTGATAACCTGAAAACGCATCTAAAAAACTCATTACAGAAAAACCGACGGCTGAGTCAACCAGCGCATCGATCCGAGGCAAAAGGATCATAGTCCTTGGGACAAGATTTATTAAGCAAGGAAAAATTGACACACATACGCCACCGGCCGTCTCCTTTTTTAACCATGACTATATTGCAGACCCAACCAAGGTATTGTATCTCGGATACAAAGCTGGCCTTGAGAAGCTTGGCCACCTCCTCCCTGATGGGCTCGGCCAGCTTGTCCGCGGTGGACCTCTTCTTCTGCTGGACGGGGCATGCTCCTGGGTTCAAGTTGAGTCGGTGGCAAGCCACATCTGCATCAACCCCCGACATCTCCTCGGCGCTCCATGCGAAGATGTCCACGTTCTTCTGGATGTATGCCAGCATCCTGCTTTGAGCCTCCGGGGTAAGCCCCCCGCTGACGCGAACCTTCTCCACCCTGCCTCCAAGGGTGAGAACCTCCGGCTCCACCACCTCTTCTGCAGCCTCCATCCTGGACTGCTCCTCCCATTCTCCGATGTCCCTCTCCTCTGGGACGAGAACCTCCGCCTCCACCTCTTCCTCCACGGCCATTGCCTCGGCCAACTCCTCCCGTTCTCCTCCTGCCACCTCTACCTCGGTGCCATTCTCCACCTTCATCTCCTCCCTTCCGGCCTCCTGCTCCGCCTCCTCCATCATCCGCTCCATCTCCTCGGCCCCCTCTTGCCAAGATATGGAGTTCACGGCGGTGATGTAGCACTCCCTTGCTACTTTGGGGTCACCCCGGACCCGGACCTAGATCCCCTCGACATTGAACTTCAAGAATTGATGGAACGACGAGGGGATGCAGCAGAAGGTGCAGATGAGGGGCCTCCCGAAGATGGCGCTGTAGCTGCTAGGGCATCCACGATGACAAACCTGAAGTTCTGGGACTGCCCCCAAGGTGACATGGAGCCCCACTCCTCCTTCTACCTCCTTCCTCTCCCCCAAAATCCAAACAAGGGCCCATCTGAGGCCAACACTCTCTTCGCCTCCACCTTCATCTCGACGAACGCCTTCTTAAAGACGACGTTGATGGAGCTTCCGTTGTCGATGAGGATACAGGAGACGGTGAAATTTTCGATGGCTGTGTGGATGACCAGCGCATCGCAAAAGGGATCCTCATGATCCGGCATATCGCTTCTCGAGAAGGTAATCCTCTCTTCTAGGGGTGGGGTTTGGGATGTGGAGCCAACGCTCCGGTGATACATAGTATGGTGGCTCGCCCTCCGAGAGGCCTCTACCCCCACCCCCCATGGATCACTCGGATCCCTCCCCGGGTCCCGACATCTGCCCGGTCTTCGCACCGATCCTCCTCCGCCCGAGGCAGGACCTCCTCAATCCTCACCTCCTGTCGCCCCTGCTGCTGCTGCTGCTCCCTGTTTCCTCTCATCTCGAGGAACTCCGGGCACGTGGCCGTAGCATGCCCTTCTTCTTGATGGAAGTCGCAGTAGGGAAACTCCACCCTTACTTCTCTCCTCCTCCTCCGCGCTGCTCTCCTCCTCTCCCCCATGGCTATGGCCATAACCTGGTCTTGATTGGGGAATGGAGGCCTTTGCGCTTGCCTCCAACCCGGGGGGTGGAATTGATCCTGGCCCCTCTGGTGGTGATCCCTTCCTTGGTGTCCTCTCCATGCCCCCTGCTCTTGCCACTCGGGCCTCCAGCCCAACCGACGATCCGGCTCCTGACGGGCCCACCTGGGCTGCTGCTGTCCCTGGAGCTGCCTCTGCTCCCTCTGTCGTGGCTCGACTCTCCTCTCCTCCTGCCCCTTCCTCCTCTCGGCTCCTTCTCTTCCTCCGTGGCCCATCTGGCCAGCTTCCAGGCAAACTCCTGATTCTACGCCTCCTCGTCGACCTCTCTCGCCGCTCTCTCCATCAACTCCTCGTAGGAGAGAGGCGACACTCTCTTTAGCTCCATCCTAAAGAAACCCTACTGCAGCCCCAGGTGAAAGACATCATCAGACTATGACCCATCATCTCCTGGACCTGGGTGACCTCCTCCTGGAACCGGTCAACATAGCTCCCCAGGGTCTCATTCACTCCCTGCTTGATGTGGAACGGGGACTTCGACTCCTTCTTCCCCTCTTCGAGGTAGTGAACCTCAACATGAACCCCCGGCGCAGGTCCTCAAAACAGTAGATGGAGCTGGCCGACAACTGGTGAAACTACTCCCTCGCCTTCTCCTTGAGGGTGATAGCGAAGAGCCGTCACTTGAACCCATCCGGCATCTGCCGGATCGAAACTACGTCCTCGAACCACTGGACGTGCTGGACCGGGTCTCCCTTCCCGGTGTAGTAGGACATTTCGGGTTCCTTGAACCCCTCTGGAACCGAGGAAAAAGAAACCAACTCGCTCAAGGGGCTTTCTCCCCTTACTGGGTCAGCTGGTATATCTCGCGGCCCCAACTCGCCGATCCGGCCTCCGCTTGCTGAGCTGGGGAAGAGCACGCGCCCGAGGAGCTCGCATCCCCTTCCTTCCTCGGCGACCTCCTTCCCAGCTCGCCTGCCGGGGGCGTCCTCGCCCAGAGATGGGGCGGCTGCAATCTGGGCATCTGGGGTCGAGCACTCGGCTCGCGCGCCGAGTGCGAACTTGATGATGCCGAGCACCTCGTTCCTTAAGTCCTCGAACATTCCGACCGTGGCCAGAGGTGGGGCGGGGGGGGGGGGGGGGGGGCGAGTCCGACCTGTCAGATCCTTGTCCTCCTGTCATCGAGCTCACTGAAGATTTTCTGTACTGACCACGCTCCACGCTCACGGCACCAAAATATTAAAACAGAAAACTCGGTCACTTGTGGAGTTCACCCATGGGGAAGGGGTGATCGCACACCTACTTCTCTCCTGCAAACAAAACAACAAAGGAAGCAAAGAAGAACTGACCCAAGGGCTCGGCGTGGAGGATCCACCGTACACCTGGAAGATCTTAGAGCGTTTCCCCTCCTTAGCCAAAGGCCGAGCTAAGGTAACCTCAGCAAGTGCTTAGAAGATCAGGGAATAAGTGGGCACAAGAAGCATGCTTTCTGAGATACCCCTTGGGTCCTATTTATAGATTTCTGAAAATGGCCTGCAAATAGCCAACTTCCGCTGTTCTGAACGGCTATGTGCAGTCCAGGTTGGCCTGCCAACAACGTAACTCCGCTGTTCTGAAGGGCTATGGGCAGTCCAGCGGGGGCAAAATGGTAAAAATACCTCACCGATCAATGAGCGAGTAGCCCTCGACTGTCTCTACTCGGCAATGGCGGCGAGCACGAGCACTGACTTCCTTGCTCGCAAGCTGCGAGTCAGCCAAGCTGTCCGGACTCGGAGAGCCATCTGGAGGTCGGCAAGAAGGTCGAGAGAACTATGAACGTCGAGCTCCGTTCGACGAACGCCGAGCTCAGTTCGTCGAACTCCGAGCTCGCGAGGTTGGCCGAACTCGCATGGCATGCGCCGGGCCTCCCTGGGCGAGCTGGACGTTGCCGAGTCCCGCGTCTCTCCTGATGCTTGCCCGTCTCAGACGAAAGGGGGGCCGCCTATCTGGTTTCTGTCAGGCCCACTCGCTGATAATCTGATGATTACAGATCCACAAAAAGGATTCTTCACACTTTGAGCACGTTTTGATGCATGTTCAAAAGCCAGCAAATATCAACTTGAAAAAAGGTTGCACGAAAGATAGTGAAAACTAGATGTAATTTTAGAGAGAAGGTAAGAAATCAAATGTCACCGGGGATACAGAGTTGTTAGTGTTGTAGTGTATAAAAATGACAATTGGAATCAAGTCCAGTTTGATCTTTCCCAAGAGTTACATCAATATTAGATGTTGTACAATGAGGTCTTTGGGTTTGCTAGAAAGGTTGAATTGTTGAACTCCATAGATTGTCAAATGATTCTGGCGTTGGTAGAGAAGTGGATGTCGATACCGGACTTAGGGCATGTAGTTGCATCTTGCTACAACGTCCAACTTGTGCACTATTCAGTGGAGCAATCATTTACTTTCCTAATGTTACATTCAGCTACTCCTGAAAATCGGAAGCGTATTTGTCTTGGTTTTATTAATGGGAATCATTATATACAATTGCAATGTGGTGAAGAATGCCCACTGCCACAAATATTCTCCTACTGTTTGTCCCCCTCCGCAAACTGTTTGACTCTGACGTGCTTGTCAAAGTACTTAGACATTCTCCTCTTCACCTCTTCTTGTCGGATGGCGGAGAGGTCACACAGCTCCTCCACCATATCCAGGGAGAGCCGTAGCTCTTCCTCGTTCTCGGCCTGCCATTCTTCCCTGCCTTCCCCGGTTGCGACCACCAGGGGCGTTTGAACTTCGAATTCTATGAGGTGTACTGCCTCTTATCCATGGGAGAGCTTGAAAGGGGTCTCACTTGTGGCTGTGTTGGGGGTGGTCCTCAGGGCCCAAAGAACCGCAGAAGTTGCTCCACCCAGCTCCCTTTGAGATTCTCTACTTTCTTTTTTAGGAGGTTTACAATAATTTTATTCGCGGCCTCCACCTGCCCGTTTCTCCGGGGGTGGTGAACCGAGGCGAACCTGAGGTCAATCCCGAGCTGCCCGCAGAAGCTGGTGAATTCTGCGCTGGCAAACTGAGGCCCATTGTCCGTGATAATGGCCTGGGGCAGCCCATGGCGGCAGATGATCTCCCCCCAATCAAAGTTCCTGATGAACTGGGAAGTTACCTTGGCCAGCGTCTTTACTTCCAGCCACTTAGAAAAATAGTCAATCATCACCAACATGAACCTTCTCTGCCCACTTGCCTGGGGGAACGACCCAACCAAGTCCATTCCCCAAATTGCGAAGGGTCAGGGGGCTGTGATGCTCTTGAGGCGCTGGGCCGGCTGCAGTTGGAGGGGGGCAAACAACTGGCATTTGTGGCACCTCTTCGTGAATTCCGCAGCATCGCGGCCCAGGGTGGGCCAGAAATACCCTTGCCTGACGATCCTTCCTTCCAGGGTCCGACTCCCGGAGTGACTCCCACACTCCTCGAGTGGACTTCCTCCAAGATTCTTTGCACTTCCCTCTCAGCCACGCAACGGGCCAACATCCTCGAGAGAGTCTTCCTGTATAGCTTCCCGTCCCGGAGGACGCAGTATGCCGATTTGTACTTGAGCTTCTTCCTGTCCACCCCCTCCGGATACTCTCCCATGGAGAGGAAAGTTGTGATCGGTTCCATCCATGAGGGGTGTCATTCTATCTCCATCAACTCTCCTTCTTCGATGGAAGGGCGGAATAGATCGGTGATGGTACCCCCACCCGGGGACCATGCTTCTCTAGCTGATTGACCTGCTCATTCTCCTCCCGTGGCACGTGTCAGATGGAAAAAGTTTGGAACGTGCCGACGAACCCCTTTACTTTGGCTAAGTATAGCCGTAGGGTAGACTCTCTTGCCTCAAACTCCCCATTGATCCGGGAAGCTACCACCATTGAGTCAGTGAGGACCTCCACGTCCAACAATCCTAGTTCCCTAGCCAGGCGCAGCCCTGCTATCACAGCCTCATACTCGGCCTGGTTGTTGGTGATGGGGAAGTGCACCACCACCGTTTGCTCGATTCTAGTTCCATGGGGGCTTTCCAAGATCACCCCACCCACAGGGAATGCCGCCCTGAAGCGCCATCTACCTTCGTCTTCCACGGAGTCGGACGAGTGAGCTCTTCCTCCGCCACCTCGATTACATAATCGGCCAGAAAGTCAGCCATTGCTTGAGCCTTGATCGAGAGACGGGGGATGAAGGAGATGTCGAGCTCGCTCAACTCCACCAACCACTTGGCCTACCTGCCTGAATGCTCCACCCCCTCAAAGATGTTGCGGAGGGGATGGTCAGTCACCGCTCAGATGGAGTGTGCCTGGAAGTAGGGCCGCAACCTTCGGGCCGAGATGATCAGGGCGAATGCCAGCTTCTCCAAAATTGGATATCGGAGCCCGGTCTTCCTCAGGACCCGACTCACGTAGTATATGAGGAGCCGCCTCTTCCCTCTTCACATACCAAGACAGAGCTCAAGACCTCCGCTCCGACCCCGAGATACAAAAAGAGGTCCTCCCCTTCTTTCGGCCCTTGGAGCAACATAGCCCGTGTCAACTGCATTTTAAGAGCTTGGAATGCCTCCTCACACTCCTTGGTCCGCTAGAATTTTTGGCCCCCCCCTCAGTGTTTTGAAGAAGGGGGAGCACTTCTCCCCGGCCCGGGAGAGGAACCTGCTTAACCCTGCCAGTTTCCCTGTCAATTGTTGCACCTCCTTAGAATTCTGCGGCGACCCCAGCTCCAAGATTGCCTTGACCTTATCAGGATTTGGCTCGACCCCCGCGGGGGTGAGGAGGTGCCCCAAGAACTTTCCCCTGCTGGCCCCGAAGACACACTTCAGGGGGTTCAATCGCATCTTGTACTTGCGCAGGGTGGCAAAGGTCTCTTCTTGGTCCTGGAGGTGAGAGTCCACGTCCTGACTCTTGATCATGAGGTCATCCACGTACACCTCCATGTTCCTTCCCGTCTGTTCCCGGAAGACCCTGTCCATCATCTTTTGGTAGGTCGCCCCAGCGTTCTTCAGCCCAAAGGGCATCATTTTGTAACAGCAGCACCCATCTCCCGTGATGAACGAGACGTCCTTGACGTCCGGGGGGTGCATCCCGATTTTGTGATAACCTGAAAATGCATCTAAAAAACTCATTACAGAAAAACCGACGGCTGAGTCAACCAGCGCATCGATCCGAGGCAAAGGATAACAGTCCTTAGGACATGATTTATTAAGCAAGGAAAAATCGACACACATACGCCACCAGCCATCTCCTTTTTTAACCATGACTATATTGGAGACCCAGCCGGGGTATTGTATCTCGGATACAAAGCCGACCTTGAGAAGCTTGGCCACCTCCTCCCTAATAGGCTCGGCCAGCTTGTCCGCGATGGACCTCTTCTTCTACTGGACGGGGCGTGCTCCCGAGTCCAAGTTGAGTCGGTGGCAAGCCACATCTGCATCAACCCCCGGCATCTCCGCGGCACTCCATGCGAAGATGTCCACATTCTTCTGGATGCATGCCAGCATCCTGCTTTGAGCCTCCGGGGTAAGCCCCCTGCTGACACGAACCTTCTCCACCCTGCCTCCAAGGGTGATAACCTCCAGCTCCACCACCTCTTCTGCAGCCTCCAGCCTGGACTGCTCCTCCCATTCTCCGATGTCCCTCTCCTCTGGGACGAGAACCTCCGCCTCCACCTCTTCCTCCACAACCATTGCCTCGGCCAACTCCTCCCGGTCTCCTCCTGCCGCCTCTACCTCGGTGCCATTCTCCACCTTCATCTCCTCCCTTCCGGCCTCCTACTCCGCCTCCTCCATCCTCCGCTCCATCTCCTCGGCCCCCTCTTGCCAAGATATGGAGTTCACGACGGTGATGTAGCACTCCCTTGCTACTTTGGGGTCACCCCGGACCCGGACCTAGATCCCCTCGACGTTGAACTTCAAGCATTGATGGAACGACGAGGGGATGCAGCAGAAGGCGCTGATGAGGGGCCTCCCGAAGATGGCGCTGTAGCTGCTAGGGGCATCCACGATGACAAACCTGAAGTTCTGGGACTGCCCCCAGGGTGACATGGATCCCCACTCCTCCTTCTACCTCCTTCCTCTCCCCCCAAAATCCAAACAAGGGCCCATCCGAGGCCAACACTCTCTTTGCCTCCACCTTCATCGCGTCGAACGCCTTCTTAAAGACGACGTTGATGGAGCTTTCGTTGTCGATGAGGATACGGGAGACGGTGAAATTTTCGATGGCTGTGTGGATGACCAGCGCATCGCAAAAGGGATCCTCATGATCCGGCATATCGCTTCTCGAGAAGGTAATCCTCACTTCTGGGGGTGGGGTTTGGGATGTGGAGCAAACGCTCCGGCGATACGTAGTATGGTGGCTCGCCCTCCGAGAGGCCTCTACCCCCACCCCCACCCCCCCATGGATCACTCCGATCCCTCCCTGGGTCCCGACATCTGCCCGGTCTTCGCACCGATCCTCCTCCGCCCGAGGCAGGACCTCCTCAATCCTCACCTCCTGTCGTCCCTGCTGCTGCTCCCTGTTTGCTCTCATCTCGAGGAACTCCGGGCACGTGGCCGTAGCGTGCCCTTCTTCTTGATGGAAGTCGCAGTAGGGCAACTCCACCCTTACTTCTCTCCTCCTCATCCGCGCTGCTCTCCTCCTCTCCCCCATGACTATGGCCATAACCCGGTCTTGATTGGGGAGTGGAGGCCTTTACGTCTGCCTCCAACCCGGGGGGGATTGATCCTGGCCACCCTGGTGGTGATCCCTTCCTTGGTGTCCTCTCCATGCCCCCTGCTCTTGCCACTCGGGCCTCCAGCCCAACCGACGATCCGGCTCCTTACGACCCCACCTGTGCTACTGTTGTCCCTGGAGCTACATCTGCTCCCTCTGCCGGGGCTCGACTCTCCTCTCCTCCTGCCCCTTCCTCCTCTCGGCTCCTTGTCTTCCTCTGTGGCCCATCTGGCCAGCTTCCAGGCAAACTCCGGATTCGACGCCTCCCCGTCGACCTCTCTCGCCGCTCTCTCCATCAGCTCCTCGTAGGAGAGAGGCGGCACTCTCTTCAGCTCCATCCTGAAGAAACCCTGCTGCAGCCCCAAGGTGAAAGTCATCATCAGACTATGGCCCGACATCTCCTGGACCTGGGTGACCTCCTCCTGGAACTGGTCAACATAGCTCCCCAGGGTCTCATTCACTCCCTGCTTTATGTGGAACAGGGACTCCGACACCTTCCTCCTCTTCGAGGTAGTGAACCTCAACATGAACCCCCGACGCAGGTCATCAAAACAGTAGATGGAGCTGACCGACAACTGGTGAAACCACTCCCTCGCCTTCTCCTTGAGGGTGATAGCGAAGAGCCGACACTTGAACCCATCCGACATCTGCCGGAACGAAACTACGTCCTCGAACCACTGGACGTGCTGGACCGAGTCTCCCTTCCTGGTGTAGTAGGACATTTCGGGTTCCCTGAACCCCTCTGGAACCGGGGCAGAAGAAACCAACTCGCTAAAGGGGCTTTCCCCCATTACTGGCCGAGCTGGTACATCTCGCGGCCCCAACTCGTCGATCCGGCCTCCGCTTGCCGAGCTGGGGAAGAGCACGCGCCCGGGGAGCTCGCATCCCCTTCCTTCCTCAACGACCTCCTTCCCAGCTCGCCTGCCGGGGGCGTCCTTGCCTAGAGATGGGGAGGCTGCGATCTGGGCAGCTAGGGTCGAGCACTCGGCCCGCGCGGCGAGTGCGAACTTGACGAGGCCGAGCACCTCGTTCCTGAAGTCCTCGAACATTCCCACCATGGCTATAGGTGGGGGGGGGAGGAGGGGGAGGCGAGTCCGACCCGTCAGATCCTTGTCCTCCTGTCATCGAGCTCGCTGAAGATTTTCTGTACCGAACATGCTCCACGCTCACCGCACCAAAATGTTAAAATCGAAAACTCGGTCTCTTGTGGAGTTCACCCATGAGGAAGGGGTGATTGCGCACCTACTTCTCTCCTGCAAACAAAACAACAAAGGAAGCAAAGAAGAACTGACCCAAGGGCTCGGCGTGGAGGACCCACCACACATCCGGAAGATCTTAGAGCGTTTCCCTTCCTTAGTCAAAGGCCGAGCTAAGGTAACCTCAGAAAGCACTTAGAAGATCAGGGAACAAGTGGGCACAAGAAGCATGCTTTCTGAGGTACCCCTTGGGTCCTATTTATAGATTTCTGAAAATGGTCTGCAAATAGCCAACTTCCGCTGTTCTGAACGGCTATGTGCAGTCCAGGTTGTCCTGCCAACAGCGTAACTCCGCTGTTCTGAAGTGCTATGGGCAGGCCAGCGGGGGCAAAATGGTAAAAATACCTCACCGATCAATGAGCGAGTAGCCCTCGACTGTCTCTACTCGACAATGGCGGCGAGCATGAGCACTGACTTCCCTGCTCGCAAGCTGCGAGTCAGCCAAGTTGTCCGGACTCGACGAGCCATCTGGAGGTCGGCAAGAAGGTCGAGAGAATGATGAACGTCGAGCTCCGTTCGACGAACGCCGAGCTCAGTTCGTCGAACGCCGAGCTCGCGAGGTTGGCCGAACTCGCGTGGCATGCGCCGGGCTCGCCTGGGCGAGCGGGACGTTGCCGAGTCCCGCGTCTCTCTTGGTGCTCGCCCGTCTCAGACAAAAGGGGGGCCGCCTGTCTGATTTCTATCAGGCCCACTCGCCGGATAAGGGGTTGTACAAAAAGGTCGTCCTAAAGGTAGTTCGAAAATCTGATGATTACAGATCCACAAGAAAGGATTCTTCACACTTTGACCACGTTTTGATGCTTGTTCAAAAACCAGCAAATATCAACTTGAAAAAAGGTTGCACGAAAGATAGTGAAAACTAGATGTAATTTTAGAGAGAAGATAAGAAATCAATTGTCACTAGGGATACAGAGTTGTTAGTGTTGTAGTGTATAAAAATGACAATTGGAATCAAGTCCAGTTTGATCTTTCCCAAGAGTTACATCAATATTAGATGTTGTACAATGAGGTCTTTGGGTTTGCTAGAAAGGTTGAATTGTTGAACTCCATAGATTGTCAAATGATTCCGGCGTCGGTAGAGAAGTGGATGTCGATACCGGACTTAGGGCATGTAGTTGCATCTTGCTACAACGTCCAACTTGTGCACTATTCAGTGGAGCAATCATTTACTTTCCTACTGTTACATTCATCTACTCCTGAAAATCGGAAGCGTATTTGTCTTGGTTTTATTAATGGGAATCATTACATACAATTGCAATGTGGTGTAGAATGCCCACTGTCACGAATATTCCAAGTCCGGGCAAGGTATCATACAAAGGAAGCCGAATAATGAGATACACTATTCATAACACGTCTCCAAGATTAATACGGCCTGTATTTTTTGTGTTGCACCTTGCTACAATAACTCTTCAAATTATTTCAACATAAGTTATAATTATAGTTAATATACAGGTTACAATTTTTCGACTCTTTTGAAGCTACATAAAATGGGTTAAAAAGAATGTCTTGCAAACATATGATAAGACACTAAATAATAAATTTTATTGCAAATTTATTGACAAAGTAACCTACTAATATCATTCTTTTATTATTTTGTGCAGGGGCAAATGGTCTTATATTGTGATTTTTGAAAACTAACGTCATTTTGTGTTTGTAAAAAACAATGGATTATTATCAAAAATATTATTATCATTTTTTATTATTGCATATTATTATATGATTTTAAAAGGCAAATGTTATGTGCAAATCAGTTTTGGTTACGTGTAAATCAATTTTACGTGCAAGCTGAAAAATTATATGTGCAACCCAAATTGTTATGTGCAAACAAAAAAAACCTTTTCAAGATCCTTTAAATTAACAAACTATTAACTTCATTGAACCAACAAAAATCACGTACAACTATCCAACAAAAATGGCTTGAAAGATCAAATTGGATAGAGCTATGATTGGCTCAATACAAATCTATAGGAATCCAACCAACAAAATTCTAGCCAACACAGATGCAACACAAGAAATTCACATGTCGACTTGTAGCTCCGCTAACATGAAATTCAGTGATACCTATGAAATTCACACGTTGACTTGTAGCTCCCAACATGACTCTAGGCTTCAATCTACTAGTCAGCTTGTCAACACTTTGAACAGTCACAACAAATCTCAGTTCCTTTGCAATTTTCTGAGCCCAAGATACTAACTCCTCTTTAAATTCAAAGCATTGCGACATGACAAAATGCGATCCAACATCAATTTGTGTTGGTTCAGACGATTCTTCGCAAGTCAATAATTTGATATCAGCCATACTCATTTAGTCTACAAAAAACTATGAAAACTAATCAAGGGAAAAAATTGATATCGTCCATGTCATCTATAGAAATAAATAAATAAATAATCAAGGCAAACTGCAGATATGCTCTGAAAATTAACGAAGAAGGAAGCGAAAAACGCAACAGAGAATTTGAACAGGGCTTTCTCTGGAAATGAAGTAACAAAAGTAATATAGAGAAGTTGAACGAGGCTGCTGCAAATGTCGGCGATGTGCGGAAGTTAGATGGGGCACTGCGAGAGCAAACCAACGGCTAGGGATTGGCGAAGTGTGGAGAAGGGAAATAGGAAGGAGGCGCTGCATGCGGAAGGTTGGAGGAGGCGCTGCGTTGCGAGAGGGAAACAACGGGCGACTAGGGCACGGGGAAGAAGGATTTGGTTTGCCCCTATCCGGCGATAAAGTGATATGTATTTAGGGTTTATTGTTTTTTATTTAATGTTTTGATCTGCAAATAGTCAAATTAGGTTTGCCCATAACATTTGCTCTTTTTTTGCATATTAAATTTTGAACTGCCAATATCTAGTGGATGGCAAATACCGCTCTGTTGGACTGCTATTATCTATTGGTTTCTAATTGTGGGTTGCTTATATAAACACCATTTATAAATCTCTTGCTAATGTACATACAGAATGAATCAAACTTTATGCTTTTTCATTGCAGGATGCAATTTATAGGTCCTGTGCATTCTTGATCATTGTGAGATATCTAGGGTTTTAGCTCGATCAACTATAATTGTGGTCTCATGACAATCTTGCTTGGGTGATGTTTCAATTTTTTTATACAACTCATATTCGTTGAGGGTGGGCCCACTCAGAGCCAGGTCAGTCAGAATCAATAGAGGTCAGACTCATCATTCAAGATAGTTGAAGGCTTAGGCGAGTATGACGAGCTCTCCTCCCATACTATCAAGGTAGGCGACTAGGACAGCTACTCACCTTAGTGGGAGAGGTCCCCTAGAAGTCTCCTAGTCGCCGGTGGGGGGTTGGGCCATAAATAAGACCAGCCACCATTTGGTTTTCCTATAAATAGGATCCCAGGGGTACAAAGATATGAATCTCGGAATCCCGCAAAAGATTTCCACCATCCCTTTTTTCGACTCTTGATTGGGCTTTGGATCCTGCTATCAAGGACATAAGCTGCGAGATAGTGATCTTCTCATTGGTCGTCATCTAGAGATAGTCGCCAGCTAGTGTCCACATTGTACTATGCTTGACCATCTTTGGTTGTGGAGGAAAAGCTTCTTCTAAGCATCCAGGTACGTGGTGGAACCTCTCTGCCGCAGCACCCGAGGTCCTTTTAGTTGTCCTATCGTTTTTGTGTCTGAGCCTGTCAAGCCATCGAGCCCGACCGCTGGACCAATAACCTTAGGCTGCATTGATCTGAATTTTGGAGTACGGATTTTCCCGGCTTCAACACTTTGGTGCGGTGAGCATGGATCATTGTCGAGGAAGAAAGTTTGCAGGTAGGCGAGATGACAGATGTAGGCGAGCATGGAACATTCGGGAAAGTTGGCTAAGTGGTCGGTGGAACTGAGTGAGTTCGACATCTTCTTCGCCCCCCTCCTCTCGATCAAGGCCCAAGCAATGACTGACTTTTTAGCTGACTTCGTGGTCGAGGTAGCGGAGGAAGAGCTCACTCATCTAGCTCCATGGAAGGTGAAGGTAGACGGCGCTTAGGGGAAACATTCCTTGGGGGTGGGGGTAATTTTGGAAAGCCCCCAAGGGACGAAGATCGAGCAAACGGTTGTAGTGCACTTTCCCATCACTAACAATCAGGCCGAGTACGAAGCGGTGATCGCCGGGCTGTGCCTGTCCAGGGAACTGGGGGTGCTTCGTGGAGGTCCTCACTGACTCCATGGTGGTGGCCTCCCAGATCAACGGGGAGTTCGAGGCAAGGGAGCCTACCCTCCGGGTATTAGCAAAAGTGAAGGGGGTCATCGGCACGTTTCAGACCTTCTCCATCCGACACGTGCCTAGGGAGGAGAACGGGCAGGTCGATCAGCTGGCAAAGCACGGTCCCCGGGTGGGGGCTACCATCACTGATCTATTCCACCCTTCCATTGAGTAGGGAGAGCTGATGGAGGTGGATCAACACCCCTCATGGATGAACCCGTTCACGACCTTCCTTTCCACAGGAGAGTATCCGGAGGGGATGGACAAGAAGAAGTTCAGATACAAGTCGGCATACTATCTCCTCCGGGATGGTCAACTGTATCAGAAGACTCTCTCGGGGATGCTGGCTTGTTGCGTGGCCGAGAGGGAAATGCAGAGGATCTTGGAAGAAGTCCACTCTGGGGAGTGTGGGAGTCACTCCAGGAGTCGGACCCTGGAAGGGAGGATTGTCAGACAGGGGTACTTCTGGCCAACCTTGGGCCACGACGCTACAGAATTCACAAGGAGGTGCCACAAATGCCAGTTGTTTTCCCCCCTCCAACTGCAACCGGCTTGACGCCTCAAGAGCATCACGACCCCCTGTCCCTTTGCAATTTGGGGGATGGATTTTGTTGGACCATTCCCCCAGGCTGCGGGCAGAGGAGGTTCCTGCTAGTAATGATTGACTATTTTTCTAAATGGCTACAGGTGAAGGCGCTGGCCAAGGTGACCTCCCAGGTCATCAGGAATTTTGTTTTGGGGGAGATCATCTGCCGCCATGGGTTGTCGTAGCTCATTGTCACGGACAACGGGTCTCAGTTCGCTAGTGCGGAATTCACTAGCTTGTGCGAGTAGCTTGGGATTGACCTCAGATTTGTCTCGGTCCACCACCCCAGGAGCAACGGGCAGGTGGAGGCGGCGAACAAGATCGTTGTGAACCTACTGAATAAGAAGGTTGAGAACCTGAAGGGGAGCTGGGTGGAGCAGCTTCCCTCGGTCCTCTGGGCCCTGAGGACCACCCCCAACACAGCTACAGGGGAGACCCCCTTCAAGCTCTCCCATGGCTGCGAAGTGGTACTTCCCATAGAATTGGAAGTCCAGACACCTCGGGTGGCAGAGGCCCGGAAAGGCAGGGAGGATTGGCCGGCTGGAAATGAGGAGGAGATATGGGTCTCCCTCAACATGGTGGAGGAGCTGCGTGACCTCTCGACCATCCGACAGGAGGAAGTGAAGAGGAGAATGGCTATGTACCTTGACAAGCACGTCAGAGTAAAACAATTCACAGAGTGGGATTTGGTCTTCAAGAAGGTGGATGCAGTAGGAAGATCAACGGCTGTGAGAAAGCTTAACCCCAACTGGGAAGGTCCATATATAGTGAAAGAAGCATCGAAATCAGGAGGGTATCGCCTTCGGAATGTGGATGGCGAGACCCTGAGTCTCACCTGGAATGGTGATGACTTGAAACGCTTTTACTAATAAGATATGTAAGTGGAGTCTTTTTCTAATGAAGCTTCTTCATATGTCAAGCCTCTTGCAATGATTCATATGAGTAGGTGGAGATTCCGCTTAGCAGACCCCGAGCAGATATCGCTGTCAGGCACTCACCTAGCTAGCAGAGCTGGATGTCACTCGTGTGTGCCAACCCGAACCCCGAGCAGATCTTGCTGCCAGGCTCTTACCTAGCTGGCAGGGCTGGATGTCACTCGTGTGTGTTAACCCGAACCCCGAGTAGATCATGCTGCCAGGCTCTCACCTAGCTGGCAGGGCTGGATGTCACTCGTGTGTGTCAACCCGGACTCCCGAGCAGATCCCGCTGCCAGGCTCTCGCCCAGCTAGCCGGGCTGGATGTCACTCATCTGTGTCAACTCGGACCCCGAGAAGATCCCACTGTCAGACTCTCACCTAGCTGGCAGGGCTGGATATCACTCGTGTGTGTCAACCTGGACCCCTAGCAGATCCCGCTGCCAGGCTCTCACCTAGCTGGCAGGACTGGATGTCAATCGTGTGTGTCAATCCGGACCCCGAGCAGATCCTGCTGTTAGGCTCTCACCTAGCTAGCAGGGATGGATGTCACTCATGTGTGTCAACCCGGACCCCGAGAAGATCCCGATGTCAGGCTCTTACTTAGCTGGCAAGGCTGGATGTCACTCGTGTGTGTCAACCCGGACCCCAAGCAGATCCCGCTGCCAGGCTCTCACCTAGCTGGCAGGGCTGGATGTCACTCCTGTGTGTCTATCCGGACCCAGAGCAGATCCTGTTGTCAGGCTCTCACCTAGCTGGCATAGCTGGATGTCACTCGTGTGTGTCAACCCGAACCCCGAGTAGATCCCGCTACCAGGCTCTCACCTAGCCGGTAGGGCTGGATATCACTCGTGTGTCAACCCGGACCCTGAGCAGATCCCGCTGTCAGGCTCTCACCTAGCTGGCAGGGTTGGATGTCACTCATGTGTGTCAATCCGGACCCCGAGCAGATCCCGCTGTCAGGCTCTCACCTAGCTGACAGGGCGGATGTCACTCGTGTGTGTTAACCCGGACCGCGAGTAGATCCCGCTGCCAAGCTCCCATCTAACTGGCAGGGATGGATGTCACTCGAGTGTGTCTACCCGGACCCCGACCAGATCCCGATATTAAGCTCTCATTTAGTTGGCAGGGCTGGATGTCACTTGTTAGAGTCTACTCAGACCCTCAACTGGTTAACAGGATAAACCTCGACGAACGAAAGGAGGTCGACAAGCTAGGAGTGTCGAGTCAAGACTCTGGTGGGTCGGCGAGCCCAACACTATGTGTAACACCACAGTTTTCAGACTTGAGTCTTTGGAAGTTACCGCCCGGCAGCAGTAGTTACCGCCCGATGGTAGCTTAGCATTGAGTGGCGAGACGCTGAGAGCGTCGAGTGGCCAGGCGCTGAGAGCATTGAGGGGCCAGGCGTTGAGAGCGTTGAGTGCTAGCGCAGGTACCGCTCGACGATAGCTCCGTTTCATCGAGCGTCAATCAAAGATTTGTTTGTCGAGCGCTGGAGGATTACCGCCCGACGATAGTTGCTATCACCCGGTAATAGCCCTGTTTCGTCGAACGTCGAACGTCGAACGAAGTGCCCAGTTCGTTGAACGCTGAGTTTTTGAGAGAACGTTGAGTTCTCTAGAAAAATGCTATCGTGCGGCGTTAGCCTTATCGTCGGCTTTAGCACGACATTATTTTCTGGTCGAGCACTCGGGAACCTACCGCTCGGCGGTAGGTAGTTAGCCCCTGGTGGTAGCTGACGGAAGCAGTTCCGTCGTTTGGCTTTATAACCGTCTGATTTTTTTAGGATTCGATCCTAAGGCCCAAGACTCTAATCTAGAGTGCATAGAAGGGGCTAAGAACCTTATCCCTTCATCTTTTTCCCTTTTATTGAGTGAAGGCTAGGGTTTGAGGTTAGAGTGAGAGAAGGAAGAAGCGAGCTTTCTTCTGCCATTGACGGAGCTTTAGACCTTCGATCATCGTTCTGAGGCCAGATCCGTGAAGAGAACGCAAAAGCGCTCGTTTTCATCCGTGCAGAGCAGGGTTTCATGGCTAAGAAGAGGAGTCGGAGGGTAACAACACTTCTCCTCTCGGTTATCGGATGTGTGCATGACATATTTTCCTTTCTTGATTTTATTTCAAGCATATAGGCATCAGATCTCTCAAATGAGAGGGATTTGGGTCGCCATGGTTCAAGAGGAGCCACCGGATCGATTGTGTCCGTCCCCGGCATGATATTGCATTAGAGATCCGCTCCGTTAGTGGATTAGGCATTGTGGGTGAAGCCGCAGTCGCGACCGTTAGTCTGACTCGGTGATGATGCATAGTGGCAAGATGCCGTTTGAGATGTTGTATGTTTCCACCCTCATTTCATGTGAGTACGCATATGTAGAACCGGACAAGGTTAACTCCATTGTGATGATAGATGGTTTTCTTGGGGCACGGTAACGTTAATCGAAACCGGACAAGGTTAGCTCCATTGTGACATTAGATGGTTTCCTTGGGGCACGAGAACGTTATGGTACGAACGGTGGATTTGGGCGGGAAAGGCGTGGGATTGTGATGTGCTAAGGCGTGATTTGTCTTGCGGTCGGCTGGCTAGCTCGTGACATTGCAAAGTCATGTGTGGAGAGTGACCCGGCGAGACAGGTCCCCCTTCTATGGAACTGACGAGAGTACCGAGCTTTGGGCAAGCTCGTACGATTCCAGCTGGGTCCCGCTGGGTCTCCTTCGGTGGACTTGATCCCAATATTGGATCCGGGCCTGGGTCGTCGCAACGGGTGGGGTCTAGCAAGGTTTCTTATCGGTTTGTTTGTGTGGCGTCTTGAATGTCGTTTGGGAAATTTAGAGTACCCTTGTGGTCGTGGTTTGTTTACCATTTGGGGGAATTTAGAGTGCCCTTATGTTTGCGACTTGAACTCCGATGGAGAATTTAGAGTACTTGATGTGATGATGTGTTAGAAGCATATGCTTTATGGTGTCTTGGGTGAAGCCCAGGATTGCATTCATGCTGCATTGTAGGCCCCTTTTATTATATGCTCAATATAGAAACGTGTTTGTTGTATGAGACATCCAAACTTGTTTTATAGCTTTACATGTTATTGTATTTTGCATACGAAGTGCTGACCTGCAGGGTGATGGAGTGCCCCGGGGTCTGCTAGGGATGACAGGGAGGAGATGTGTTGGTTACACAGTTGAGGTCAACTTTTGCTGACCCACGTTACAACCAAATTTTTACATGGCAAGAATCGCAAGCAGGAGCAAGCTCGCCGGCCAAAAAGGCCTAAGCCTCATGAAGTGATCTTTCTATTATTTGCATGTATTCTGATTGAATGTTGTGCTCTATGAAATGTAATCTGGCTTGCATGTCGAGGTACCTTAGGAGTGCAAGTGCACGTTACTATTGTTTATTGATGCTTAAGTATTGGACTTATATTGTGTAAGGCCCTAAGGCTATTTTGATACTCTTAGTTTGGTGGATAACCTCTAGTCTTGATTGTTTGTTTTTATTGTTTTTAGTCTGAGTTTTGATTTGGGTAGTTCATATCATCTTTTAATGCTGAAGCTGTGGAGTCTGTATGTTGTGGGGCCCTGGACGGACCCATATTATACGGTCATTACAGGGGAGGTGTTACACTATGGCCCGACTACGCGAGCTCCCGGGACCCATCATATTCGCCTGACACTCAAAGCAGCTGTTGGGTATTGTATCCACAATTACCTGGATTTGAGGAAGCCACCTGTCAAGCTAAGATGAATTCACAATGTATTTGATGAAACATCTTAAGTTGTGCTTGCAGCTCTTCCACGCTAAGTGCACACCAATGTCAGGGTGCAGTAGGTCAATATACACGGGTCTGCACGACGTAATCCCTCGTTGAACAGATCAGTATGTTGGCCTACGTGTTGTAACACCCCCTATCCGTCGCATAGTATATAGCAGTAGGTCCGGCCGGGGCCCGACGCCATATACCACAGACAGACCGGGTGGTTACGTATGGAAACCATCCAACCAGTCTCAACGTCCTACACAGAGCATTCTAGCGGAAGCAGTTTATATAAGTTGTAAACAAGAACCCAGCATTAGAGCACGAATGTCCACTATTACATAATTAGGAATCTTACACAAAATACCCAAAATCGGCCTTAAGGCCTTACAGAGTGTTTCACTTGAATAATACATGATTTACAAACCTCGGCACGCAGGCGGGTCATACATGAATAAAACAGAAACATTTCCACTTGGGCCTTCGAGGGCCAGCTTCGCAAAAAGAGCTTTAGCCCGCTATTGACCGCTTGGTCCAGCTGCACCTGCAAGCAACAAACCACCGCACGGTGGCAAAACAAGGCAACGGTCAGCAATGCTGACCAAATTATAACGATCCCGCCCCCAACTCGGGGCGGCGATGCTCCTTCCCTGCATTTCATTAGCATAAGCGAGCAATTTATATAACCATAGTCATTTCATCACAGACGTTGGCTCGCACGGCCACACGCCCCGTGCACTCAGGGCACATTCTCGGTGAACCGGTCGATGTTACGTCAATTAAAGCCATTAACATTCCAGACTCACCACCGCCACTTAGACGGCCAAACCTATGAGCAATTCGTCTTCCTGGCCTGGGTCACGACAATTTAAGCCATTGACCGCCGAAGACTCCCATCTATGCCAACGGTGAGTGCCACGTAACCTTAGGTCTCTCTAACCGAACGACATAAAGTGGGTACGGTTCCATCTAACCCGTGCTCACATCGCAACGACAATTTAAGTCATTTGCGCGGGTCAAACTTCCACCGAGTCCCATTTTACCGCAAGACACATAACCCCGTTATGTTCAAGTTGGCTCTCAGGCCACCAAGTTGGCAAGATCTCGTATCCGCCCAGTTTTCCGGGTGCACCTTTGGGTTAGTCCCCAAGGCTCCCTGCTGCAATCTACCGCGTAGAAAACCCGAAAAATAAACCATAGCACGGAGTCTTCTCCGGCCTTATGCAATGCAACATCACCGATCCAGACTAACATGTCCGGGTAGGCTTCACACATCATGCCTACGTCCGTTCTCGCATACGGACTCTAAACAACGGGGACTTTACATATCTACCCGAAGGAACGCCTCCAACTCTCCGCAAACTCGCGAGAGCGGGCTTCCTATGCTAAGAAAGAGAGCGACTCATGCTCAAGATGAGGATCGTTACCCTTGAGTTCCTCTTTGGCGTCATCGAAAAGTAATCGGATAGAAATCACCGCACTTGCGTTGCCTCCGTGGATCCGGAGTCAGCTTGCGATTCGGAGCTCCGAAGCTCCTCCAATGGCGGATCTAGCTCTTCTTCTTCCCTTAGCTCTCCTCTCTCTCCAAGAACTTAGAAAGAGAACAAGTGAAGAAAAGTGAAGGTTTTCCAAGTCAACTCACGGGTATATCCCTTCAGGAACATCCCCCAGCCGTCGGATCTCAACCTAAGGAAACGAACGGCTTTGATTCGGGGCTGAAATGCCCAATCTGGGCCGAACACGGCCTGGCACACGCCCGTGTCCAGGGCCGTGTGCCGCATTCGCCGTCAAAATCGAATCACCTGGAACCTCACACGGGTATCGAACACGCCCGTGTTCGAGCTGACACGCCCGTGTTCCACCTGACACGGCCGTGTAGCCGGCCGTGTACACCATGATGTTTTCCCCATTTTCAACCCGAGCACTGCACGGGTTCTAGGACACGCCCGTGTACTTGCCCGTGTCACATTGACACGCCTGGACCCCAGGCCGTGTACACGGGACATTTCGTCGAGGGAAGACCGACGACTTGATGACACGGCCTTGGACACGCCCGTGTCCTAGGCCGTGTTCCTTGTCTCGACGATCGTCGAGTGAATCTCGACGACTCCCCGGGACGATCGTCGATACGGGTCGACACGCCCTTCGACACGCCCGTGTCGCAGGCCGTGTGCCCATTCTCGACGAATCGTCGAGTATAACTCGACGACTTCACGGCTAAGTGTCGACACGGGTCGACACGCCCTGCGACACGCCCGTGTCGCAGGCCGTGTGCCCACTCTTGACGAATCGTCGAGTAAAACACGACGACTTCGCGGCTAAGTGTCGACACACGCTTGACACGCCCTGGGACACGCCCTTGTCCCAGGCCGTGTGCCTGCTGCCAGAACCCAAACTGGCCCAAAACGTCCCCCTTTGCTCCTTTGAGTTTCGGGGCGTTACAACTCTCCCCCTCTTAAAAGAATTTCGCCCACGAAATTACATAAAGGAAAGACATACAAAACCAAAATTTGTACCTGAGCGGAACAACTCCGGATACTCGTCAAGCATAGTCTGCTCTCGCTCCCAGGAGAGCTCCTCACGACCGCAATTGTCCCACCGGACCTTGACCATCCTGATCTCTTTATTGCGTAGCCGCTTGACCTCCGAGTCCTCAATCCGTACGGGCTTGACCTTTGTCGTTAGCCTACTTTCCACCGGCACTTGATCGACCGCGATCACTTGCGTAGGCTCTTGCACCGCCTTCCGAAGTACCGAAATGTGGAATACATCGTGTAAACAACTAAGCTCCACTGAGAGCTTCAACCGATAGGCCGCTTCACCAACTCGCTCCAGAACCTCGAACGGTCCAAGGTATCTTGGGCTTAGCTTTTTCAATCGCCGCACCCGCGAGACACCCTTGAACGGCTTGATCTTCAAGTATACATAATCGCCCACAGCGAACTCCACGTTCCTGTGCTTGGCATTATAGTACTTTGCTTGCCGGTCCTGAGCGATAAGCAACCTCTCCCGAATGGTTCTCACCAAAGAAGTAGCACCCTCTACTTCCGATCGCTTATACAACTTCGACTCACCCGTTTCTATCCAAGACAACGGCGTGCGACATATTCTACCATATAGGGCCTCGAAAGGCGCCATCTGAATACTTGCTTGGTAGCTATTGTTGTATGCGAACTCCACCAAATAGAGGTGGTCTTCCCATTGCTTTCCAAAATCCAAGACACACATGCGAAGCATGTCTTCCATGGTTCTATTCACCCTCTCGGTCTGCCCATCCGTTTGCGGGTGGAAGGCTGTGCTGAATTTCAACTTTGTTCCCAACATTTGCTGCACCAGCCTCCAATCATTGGACGTGAACCGCCCATCTCGGTCACTCACGATGCTGCGGGGCACACCATGAAGCCGTACTATATTATTCACATAAAGCTTTGCCAGCTTCTCCACCGGATCATCCTTCCTATGCGGAATAAAATGCGACACCTTTGTTAATCGATCCACGACCACCCAAATGGCGTCGTTCCCCTTTTGCGACCTTGACAAACCGTGCACAAAGTCCATAGAGATGTCGTCAAATTTCCACTCCGGAATAGGCAAGGACTTAAGAAATCCTCCCGGCTTTTGGCACTCCGCCTTTACCAAGGCGCAGGTTTGGCACTTCGCTACGTATAGCGCCACATCCTTTTTCAAACCCGGCCACCAAAACAGTTTCTTCACATCGCGGTACATCTTCGTGCTTCCCGGGTGAATCGAGTACTTGGTATGGTGCGCCTCGTACAACAACTCCACCCGTAAATTGCCCACACTTGGGACGCACAGACGACCGTCTTTCCAAAGCAATCCGTCCTCCACGACGAATTGGGAATTTGACCCATCCAGGGCCTCTATCATGAACTGCTTCATATGAGCATCCATATCCAAAGCCTGCCGAATCCGATCAGCCAGGTCATATTGGACTTCAGTCCAATTCAGAACTGCTTCAGCACTTGATTGTCTGTCCACACAAACAATCTCCAACGCCTCCAACTCCCGCACCAACCGCTCATCGTGCACCGATAGCCAATTGGCTTGAGCTGGGGCTCGGCGACTCAACGCGTCCGCAACCGCATTCCCTTTGCCAGGCACGTAGTGGATCTTGAATGTATAGTCCCCCAGGAACTCCATCCACCTACGCTGCCACATATTCAGATCCTTCTGATCAATTAGATACTTTAGGCTCTTGTGATCGGTGTAGATATCAATCTTCACACCGTACAAATAGTGTCTCCATAGCTTCAAAGCAAAAATCACGGCCGCTAACTCCAAGTCATGGACCGAATAATTCCTCTCGTGCACTTTTAGCTGTCTCGGGCCATAAGCTATCACGCTTCCGTGCTGCAGTAGCACGCAACCCAAACCGCTGCCTGAAGCATCGCTATATATCTCATAGCCTTCGGTTCCACATGGCGAACTCAGCACAGGCGTCGTGGTCAACCGACACTTCAGTTCCTCAAAAGCTCGCGCGCACTCCGGCGTCCAAACGAACTTATGCTCCTTCCTCGTCAAAGTAGTGAGAGGTAATGCTATCCGCGAGAAGTTCTCTACGAAGCGCCTATAATAACCGGCAAGCCCCAAAAAGCTCCGGACTTCTGCTACCGTAGCAAGCTCAGGCCACTCCCGTATCGCAACAATCTTCGTCGGATCCACAGCAATACCCTCTCCACTTACTATATGCCCGAGGAACGCCACTGAGGATAGCCAAAACTCGCACTTCGAGAACTTGGCATACAACTGATTTCTCCTTAGCGTATCCAACACCAAATGAAGATGCTTGAAGTGATCTTCCTCACTTTGCGAGTACACCAAAATATCGTCGATGAAGACGATCACGAAATGGTCCAAGTACTCCCTGAACGTCCTGTTCATCAAATCCATGAATACTGACGGCGCATTAGTCAGCCCAAACGGCATGACCGTAAACTCATAATGCCCGTACCTCGTACTAAACGCTGTCTTCGGGATATCACTCTCCCTTATCCGCAGCTGATAGTACCCAGCCTTGAGATCCAACTTCGAGTACACCGTCGACCCGACTAACTGATCAAAGAGATCATCAATCCGGGGGATCGGGTACTTGTTCTTCTCCGTCAGCTTGTTTAGCTCCCGATAATCAATACATAGCCTCAAGCTTCCGTCCTTCTTCTTAACAAAGAGGACCGGCGCGCTCCAAGGCGAAGAACTCGGGCGCACATACCCTTGCTCCAACAACTCTTGCAGTTGAACTTTCAGCTCCGCCATTTCCTTAGGCGCTAGCCGATACGGAGATCGTGACACAGGATTTGCACCTGACACTAGCTCGATCGTAAAATCTATCTCCCGTTGAGGCGGGGCTCCAGGAAGATCTGCGGGGAACACATCAGGGTATTCCGATACCACTGAAATACAATCCAACGCGGGCTTCGGCTTTGCAACCTCCACTAGTGTAAAGAACAGTTCTGCTCCAGCACGAACCGCCTTCACCACCTGAAGAGCAGACATCAACGTCTTGCTCGACCCCTTTAAGCCCATAAACGTCGTCTCACGACTCGCTCCCAGCTTAACTTCCTTGCTACCGCAATCTATATGGGCCTGCTGCTCTGAGAGCCAGTCCATGCCAAATATGACGTCGAACTCCACTAACGGAAGTAAAGACGCTCGCAGGTCGAACTCCTGCTCCCCAATACGAATCTTAACATCGCAGATCCTATCCGCTCGCATCGAACACCCATTGGGCAACAACACATCCAACTTATCCTTCGCCATCGAGGAAGGGACCCCGATGCGTAATATAAATCCTTCGGACAAGAAGGAGTGTGAAGCTCCCGTATCGAAGAGTGCTCGTGCCGGATTTTCACAAATCAATACAAATCCTAAACAAGTAGTGGTAAGGTAACATGTGCATAACAAGCATATAAAGAAATTGACTTGCTATAAATTAAATCGTACCTGTCACCACATCAGCTTGTTTAATGGCCTCCTGTTGGCCAAGATTGTAGACCCTTGGTTGGGCCGGAGCATAATGGGATGCGATCGACTCCACCGCCTTTCCCTTCTCTTCATAAGTGGCTCCCGGCCTTCTCTCGGACTTAGGACGTCCGCTCCAACAATCACGGGCAAAATGCCCCGTCTTTCCACATGTAAAGCACGCACCCGGGGTCCGACCCGTAGTCGCCCCAGAAGCGCCAGAAGGAGCTGGACCCGAAGTCCTATGCTTCTTGAAAGACCTCCGATAGCCGGACTTTGAAGTACTCGGCACTTTAAACTCAGATTTTCTATCACCCAAGCCTTTCTTCGCTTGCACGTTCTTCATGTCCTTCTCCAAAGACCGGGCAGTATTGACCAAGGTTAAGAAACCCTGCGTCATCGGCCCCGACAATAATAGTCTCAACTCATCCCTCAAGCCTTCATAAAAACGATTAGTCTTGCGCTCCTCATCCATGATGGTGGAGCTAGCATAACGACTCAACCGCGTAAACTCGTGGAGATATTCATCCACGCTCCTCTCACCCTGCACCAACTTCAGGAACTCATTCTCCATTGAAATCCTCTAAGTAGAAGGGAGGTATCTTGCTAAGAACAATCCCGAGAACTCTTCCATCGGAACGTCTATCAATTGTCTACCTCTCAGATGATGCAACTCCAAGCCTTCCCACCACATCCTCGCTTCCCCGTCCAGAAGGAACGTAGCGATGGTGGTCATTTGCCACTCCTCCGTCTCCGTCGCTGTCATGACTCTCTTTACCCTGGAGAGCCAGTCTTCAGCCTGAGATGGGGTTCCCAACCCCGAGAATAGCGGAGGGTTAAAGCTCATTACATGCTTTAGCTGCCTCTCAGTTGCCCTCCTTGGCACTATCGGTTCTACAACCACTTGCTCCACCCTCCTCGGCTCAGCCTCTTGCAGAGGTTCTTGCTCCATCACAGGAGCGGGCTGCTGCGTTTGCCTTCCAGGCTGCGCATTAATCACGACCAACACCGCTTCAGCCACCAAACGTATATTTTCAGCCGACAGAGGTGTTGCAGGAGCAACATCCGGTGCACTACTAGCCTCAGAAACTCGGCGTTCTGACGGCCCAACACCACTTCTGGTCACCTATAGTGGTACAAAACACCGTTAAGCGACCAAATTGTATTGCAAACAGCAATTATAGGAACACGCAGGTTCCTCAAACACGAGTATTTTCATTCCTAAGTGGACATTCATGGGTTCTTTTACCATTATAACGATGACGCACGCAATGTGCTCACCACCCCTTAAAAAGAATTCGTCCACGAATTCAGTTTAAGCCCGACCAAAACCAGTAGTCTGATACCAAATTGTAACACCCCCTATCCGTCGCATAGTATATAGCAGTAGGTCCGGCCGGGGCCCGACGCCATATACCACAGACAGACCGGGTGGTTACGTATGGAAACCATCCAACCAATCTCAACGTCCTACACAGAGCATTCTAGCGGAAGCAGTTTATATAAGTTGTAAACAAGAACCCAGCATTAGAGCACGAATGTCCACTATTACATAATTAGGAATGTTATACAAAATACCCAAAATCGGTCTTAAGGCCTTACAGAGTGTTTCACTTGAATAATACATGATTTACAAACCTCGGCACGCAGGCCGGTCATACATGAATAAAACAGAAACATTTCCACTTGGGCCTTCGAGGGCCAGCTTCGCAAAAAGGGCTTTAGCCCGCTATTGACCGCTTGGTCCAGCTGCACCTGCAAGCAACAAACCACCGCACGGTGGCAAAATAAGGCAACGGTCAGCAATGCTGACCAAATTATAACGATCCCGCCCCCAACTCGGGGCGGCGATGCTCCTTCCCTGCATTTCATTAGCATAAGCGAGCAATTTATATAACCATAGCCATTTCATCACAGACGTTGGCTCGCACGGCCACACGCCCCGTGCACTCAGGGCACATTCTCGGTGAACCGGTCGATGTTACATCAATTAAAGCCATTAACATTCCAGACTCACCACCGCCACTTAGACGGCCAAACCTATGAGCAATTCGTCTTCCTGGCCTGGGTCACGACAATTTAAGTCATTGACCGCCGAAGACTCCCATCTATGCCAACGGTGAGTGCCACGTAACCTTAGGTCTCTCTAACCGAACGACATAAAGCGGGTACGGTTCCATCTAACCCGTGCTCACATCGCAACGACAATTTAAGCCATTTGCGCGGGTCAAACTTCCACCGAGTCCCATTATACCGCAAGACACATAACCTCGTTATGTTCAAGTTGGCTCTCAGGCCACCAAGTTGGCAAGATCTCGTATCCGCCCAGTTTTCCGGGTGCACCTTTGTGTTAGTCCCCAAGGCTCCCTACTGCAATCTACCGCGTAGAAAACCCGAAAAACAAACCATAGCACGGAGTCTTCTCCGGCCTTATGCAATGCAACATCACCGATCTAGACTAACATGTCCGGGTAGGCTTCACACATCATGCCTACGCCCGTTCTCTCATACGGACTCTAAACAACGGGGACTTTACATATCTACCCGAAGGAACGCCTCCAACTCTCCGCAAACTCGCGAGAGCGGGCTTCCTATGCTAAGAAAGAGAGCGACTCATGCTCAAGATGAGGATCGTTACCCTTGAGTTCCTCTTTGGCGCCATCGAAAAGTAATCGGATAGAAATCACCGCACTTGCGTTGCCTCCGTGGATCCGGAGTCGGCTTGCGATTCGGAGCTCCGAAGCTCCTCCAATGGCGGATCTAGCTCTTCTTCTTCCCTTAGCTCTCCTCTCTCTCCAAGAACTTAGAAAGAGAACAAGTGAAGAAAAGTGAAGGTTTTCCAAGTCAAATCACGGGTATATCCCTTCAGGAACATCCCCCAGCCGTCGGATCTCAACCTAAGGAAATGAACGGCTTTGATTCGGGGCTGAAATGCCCAATCTGGGCCGAACACGGCCTGACACACGCCCGTGTCCAGGGCCGTGTGCCGCATTCTCCGTCAAAATCGAATCACCTGGAACCTCACACGGGTATCGAACACGCCCGTGTTCGAGCTGACACGCCCGTGTTCCACCTGACACGGCCGTGTAGCCGGCCGTGTACACCATGATTTTTCCCCCATTTTCAACCCGAGCACTGCACGGGTTCTAGGACATGCCCGTGTCCTTGCCCGTGTCACATTGACACGCCTGGACCCCAGGCCATGTACACGGGACATTTCGTCGAGGGAAGACCGACGACTTGATGACACGGCCTTGGACACGCCCGTGTCCTAGGCCGTGTTCCTTGTCTCGACGATCGTCGAGTGAATCTCGACGACTCCCCGGGACGATCGTCGACACGGGTCGACACGCCCTTCGACACGCCCGTGTCGCAGGCCGTGTGCCCATTCTCGACGAATCGTCGAGTATAACTCGACGACTTCACGGCTAAGTGTCGACACGGGTCGACACGCCCTGCGACACGCCCGTGTCGCAGGCCGTGTGCCCACTCTCGACGAATCGTCGAGTAAAACACGACGACTTCGCGGCTAAGTGTCGACACACGCTTGACACGCCCTGGGACACGCCCGTGTCCCAGGCCGTGTGCCTGCTGCCAGAACCCAAACTTGCCCAAAACGCCCCCCTTTGCTCCTTTGAGTTTCGGGGCGTTACACGTGTACTCTCTCTATTGGAGTGCACTTACTTTCAAGTACAGAGCCATGTTTATGCAAGAGAAGACAAGGAGCAAGGATGGGTCAAGTAGCAGCTCTTGAGTGGAATGACGAAAATTCGTCTAAGTGAAAGTCGACGAGAATCACCAAGTGATTCTCGTCGAATCGTCGAGAATCATTAGTGATTCTCGCCGATTCCTTCCGGCTACCTTAAAATGGTGCCAAGTGAGATTCGGCGAGAATCACTAATGATTCTCGCCGAACCCGTCGCTGAGCAGGTCGTGAATACCAAGTGAAAATCGTTGAGAATCAACAAGGGAATCGTCGAGAATCACTAGTGATTCTCGACGAATCGTCGAGAATCGTCAACTGATTCTCGCCGATTCGTCGAGAATCACCAACGATTCTCGACGAATTTTACTTGTCGTTTTCTCTGGATGGTGCTGGATCGGTTTCTGCCGCTGGACTAGTTTGAACCGGATTTCGGGGGTCTACGTGTGGGACCCACAACGGTCAAATTGAATCTATCTACAGTATATATATACGGGTATTTTGAACAGTAAAAACATAGAGAAAAGAAACACGCGAGCTCGGAAAAACCCTAAGTCGCCGCTTCCGCTCCGCTCCGCCGCCGCCGCTCGCGTCAAGTTGTCGCCGCTGTTGATCGTTTTTCTTCCCAATCTACGGCAACAGAAGCTTAGCAAAGCTTGAGTCTCACGCGTCTATCCAGAGATCCTTTGTCTCTCGATTTGTTGATCGGGAAAAACTTCCCATCCGAATCGATCGAGACGACCGATCCTCGTGTGACCGTTGGTAGACCTAGCTTGCTTCGCTACGAAGATTGGATCTCTATTTTCAGCAGCCGCTCATCATCATAGCCGCCGATCCCGAAGCTAGCCGCCGCTCGTGTTGCCACCGCCGGTTCCGGGGAGATCCTCTCCAAGAGAGACCAAGGTTGTAGACTCTTCGTTGACTTCACGAACACGTCGTCGAACGAAAAGGAACACCGTAGTCTCCAAACGAAGTTTGTATCTCGTGTACATTCTATATTTACTTTTGTTGTAAAGGAACGTTTGTTCCGTGTTGTAAGGGTTGGGTGCAAGCCGTTTTGTGGGAGTGTTGACTCTCACGTGTGGAAGGGTTCCTTCCGATAGTGCATGGATTGGATTTCAATCCTGTTGGAGAAGAGACCGAGTCGTCCCTTGTTGGGAGATAGGTTGAAGGGGGAAAGTGGATGTACCCAAGTCAGGGAACCACTATAAATTGCCTGTGTATTCTGTGTGCTGTGCTTTTTATTTTTATTGTGCAGGTACATTCGTAAATTCCGCAAAAGCGCTACACGTCACCTATTCCCCCCCCCCCCCCCCATAGGTGCACATAGTTGACACTAGGTGGACTTTCAAGTGGTATCAGAGCGAGGTTACTCATCAAAAAGGTTAACACCTTGAGTAGAATCCTGCCACCAGTGTCAGAGGCATGGAGCTGGATTATGAGATACCGCCACTCAAACTTCCCGCATGCACAAAGGATTATTATCCCATCTAGAGGATGAGAGTGTCATTTCACCTTGATGCAATCGATCCTCGAGCATCCTTCATCCTGGAAGAGGGTCCGTTCATTCCCATGAAGACCTCCGACTCTGGGATCCAAGTGCCCATGTGCATTGCTGAGATGTCAGAGACAGAACTGTCCCTATTTAACTTGGACGAGAGGATTCGTCAAATTATCTTGTATATCTGGTCTGGAGCTTCTCGCTCTAGATTAGCAAAATGTAGGACGGCTAAATCCATGTGGGTGATGATATCAGAGTGGATGGGGGAGTCAGAGAAAGCTGGAATATGCTGTCAACCTGAGGAGGAAGCCTATGTGGGGGTTCTCACCTCTGAAGATGAAGGCAAGCATCACTCGGACAGCATCAGAGCTCCAGTGTCCGTGTCAGAGACTGACGAGGCCAGTGAGGAAAGCAGCTCTGATGAGGACGAAATAATGGTCACTGGCTCTAATGACTATAACACAGATGAGCAGGTAACATCTTCATCCTGCCCCATATCTTTTGAACTTTCTGAAGACAGAAACTGCTCTCCTCCAGAAAATTCTGATTCCCTGAAGAGAGCCCTTCAGGAAAGCAACCTACTTGCTGAGGAGCAAGCTCAAGAGATTGCTCGATTGAAGATCTTGTTGGTTCTCCAATTGGCGTCCAACAAGGTCAAGGACTCTAAGATCTCAGCTCTAGAGAGTAGTCTAGAAAATGAGAAAAGAATAGTATCAAACTTTTCCAAGGTTGATGCTATAAAGAGAAAGCAAGAAAACGGGTGGATCTCCCGGATTATTAATTCGTGGAGAAATGGGGAAACGGTATTCCGACCCCCCACTTCAAGCAGGAAGGCAACTCATCATGCCTTCAGGTATGACCACATGAATAATCATGGTCACTGCAAGGGTGATCTGTCCCCATGTGGAGACACCCGGAGTGCAAGGGCCGTCGTGGCCACCCATGAGAGAATACCTAAGGCTCAGGCTGAGCCCTTTGTATTCACTGCCTCCGCATCAACCCGGTGTGATTCTGCATGTCACAGCTCACAGAAGACTTCTCACCACCCGAGGACACAGGATAGGGAGGATAGAGGTCATGGTGTAAGTTCTCATGGGGCCTCAGGAAGGGGGATGCCTGAAAGAAAGGCACCACCTTCCCGGCCTCATGACGCTCACAACATGCATTCCTTCCACCCTTCCACGTGTCACGATGGAAGAGGAAATTGTGTGAGGCAATCATGCTCTATCCCATTTAGTCCTAAGATCGTGACTACCTCAGTCACTAGATCAGGTAGGAAACGACGATACAACATTCACCCATGTTGGTGCTGCGGCAAAGTGGGACACTTTGCCATCGACTGTTGGCACAATCCCTCTGTGCCAAGGGCAGGGGCTCATCCACACTCACGGAATAGAGGTAGTCTTCCTGACAGGTTTTCTGGAGGAAGGCAGTTGCGTGCTTATGCTAACAGGAACCTAGGACCCAATATGATTTGGGTTCCTAAGGTAAAGTAATTCTTTCTTGCAGGGTAGTCTAGGTTCCCAGGAATATGATGGGAACTAGACAGTAGGTGGCTCAAGACTAAATTGGAACAAGCGTCTGCAATAACAGATGTGATATCTAATTGAGCATACTCACATTGAGCCTCTAATATGTTCTACCTGTGGGACTAAAACGATGACTCTCAAAATCCCAGGTACTCATGATCAGTTGCAAGACTTGAGTCGTTTTCAATTGACAATTATATATATATATATATCTTTATATATAGATACATCTTTGTATATACGTGTATGTATGCACATCCAAGGATGGGTTTACTCGATACATGCAAACCTTTTTACATCAATAAAGAGTTATCAAAGCAATGTCATTGTGAATCTCGACAACTCACAATTGACATCAAAAAGTTCTTGGAAAAGCCTCGTTCAAACCCAAATAGATTGGCTCTAAAATATATTTGTATTTATCGTCTTTTTATTGACTTGACATCAGACGAATTCGAAAATGTTGCAATACTTCTTAACGTGAAAATTCCTAGTCAAGAAATCTTTCAATTTCGACTTAGACAAATCCCGCCGACTTTTTATAGACTTGGAATCTCGCCGACCTTTCAACTTCATTACGGATCCCGCCGAAGGAGCAAGCTACACGAGTCCCGCCGACTCTCGCAGAAATCACGCCAAATCGCAAGGCTTCTTCCGTCGGATCCCGCAAGGAAGCTCGTCGAATCTCTCAAAGTTCCCGCAAGGTGTCTCCTGTAGGAATCGCGCAAAGTTCTCGTCGGATCCCGCACCGCCTTCTCACAATCCCGCAAGTTCTCCATCGTCTTCCCCTAAGTTCCCGCAAGGCTCTCGCAAGGTTCTCGTCAAGCTCCCGACGAATCCCGCCGAACCCCGCAGGAGACTCTCCTACTCACCGAAGGTCTCCATCGCTGTTTCCCACTAGGTCTCCACCGAAGGTCTTCCCAAAAGACGCTCTAGGAAGAGTTCTCGCAGGAAGCTCACAAACTCACTTCCGTCTCTGCCCCTAGGTAACCTCTTCCTCACCCGTACTTGGACGTTCTCACTGGTGACTCTTTCCTTTTGAGTGTTCATTAAAGCTTAGAGTAGGGCTTCTCTCTCTAGATCTGCAATGGCTCCAAGGACAACTGCTGGGTTGGTCACCGGTTGCGAGCTTGTTCGGACTGGGTTCTCTCACGCCTCGGACGAATTCCGCAACATCATTCTGATGCTGGAAGAGGCTGGGCTAACATTCGTCCTGGAGCACCCTTGCAAAATCCTGGACAAAGAGGTGCTGGAGTTCTTCGCTACCGCAAGACTCCGAAATGGCGACTCCCTAATCAAAAGCAAGGTGGCTGGGGCAAAGGTCAAGATGTCTGCCAGCAAGCTGACCCGCTTTCTGCAGCTTTCTAGCTCGGAGCATGAAGACTATCTGGAGGACGATGACAAAGCCAGAACTCTCTCATTCTGCGGTCTCCCACGAGAAACTAGGTCCATAAAGAGAAAGGATATGAATGAAGAAGGGAAGCTCCTGTCTGACATTATTGGAAAGGTGCTCATCTGCAAGCCGGGCTCTCACGACCATATCTCAGCGGATATGTTCAAGATCCTGATAGCTGTCGTCTGCCGTAAAAGGTTCAACTGGGGGGAGTTGTTGTTCGAGAAGATCAAGGACACCTTAGGCTCTCCGAGTTTCGGCCGCATCATAAGTCTATATCTAAACCAGCTAAATGGAGACAAATTTTACATGAGTAAAGGTGTCCTTATCCACTACTTGAAGAAGATGGACTCAAGTGTGTTTGATCGATGGGAGAGGCGTATTGGGCAGACTGCAGTGGAAGAGCAACAGGGAGTATCTTCAGCAGTCACCCCCAATGAAGTTCCTGATACCTTGACTGCAGGAATCGAGGGGGAGCCTCTACCCCCTCATACTGAGGTAGTATCTGACATCTCCCAGGTGGCCAGGGATGCTGTGGCCGAAATTCGAGAAGAAAGTGACACTGTACTGGAGACTGCTGACAAAGAATTGGAAGAGGCTGCTGATGAAGATGAGTTCATGGATGATGACGAAGAGGATGAAGGGCATGAGGGACATGAAGTATTTGAGGCTCCGGATCCTGTTGAACCTCCATCTGACAAGCCTGCACCAGTGGAGGGGGAGTCAGATAAATCTACAGAGGCCGCCAGCATTCCTCCATTAGAGACTGTGCTTGTATCCAGCTCTACAGATGCGTCTGCTGAAGGGCAAGGCCCACAAGTGCCTCCGGTTATTCCGTTACGAGATGAGCTAGCCACTCACACCGTCAATGTCATTCAGGGCATTGTGAATGAACTTAAAGCCTCTTTTGATGAAGCTCAGAATAAAATGCTGAAAAGGATTAAGACATCTAAAAAGCTCATGCTCAAGAATATGGTGGAAATCAACCATAAACTGGACGTGATGGAGAAGAAATTTGAAGAGAAGTATACCGCGGCCGGCGAAGCTGTCACACTTCTTATGACCGGATTGAAGAAGAACACCGACACTCTTGCTGTCGTAAATCAGAATGCACATGTTGTAGCCAACAACATTCAAAAGTTTGACGGTAATATGGTAACTCTTAACACCAATCAGCAAGCCTTAGTCAATGAATTCTCCCGGACCACCAAGCACATTGATGACTCCTTGCACTCCTATGCAAACTATTTTATATAAACAGGAGATACAAACTCCTAATTTTAGCTTTTGTCTTCTTCAGGTGGAGATAAATTATCTCCTCGGTTGGCTGTCGTGTGATCAGGGGCGGATCTAGGGGGAGCCCCCCCCCCCCCCCCAAGGATTTTGGCAAAATAATTGATGAATTTGTGTCCCTCCTATCGAGCTAATGGATTTTGACTATTTATACGTCAAAAATGGTGTACGAATAAGGGAGAAAAGAGCCTGAAAAGATGTAGAGATTTTAATTTTTTTTTATTGGAATATGAGAAAGTTGACATGAGAGGTAACTAGTTTAATTAATTTTTTTAAGATAACATATATAAATCAAGTGGAGATAGCTGCAAATAATTTTGACCCCGTCAAGTCCACATTATTCTTTACTCATACCTTCTTCGAAATCTTTGAAAGAAACATTATCATCATCTTCAACATGATATAACACAACATCTTTTTTACTTAACTCTTGTAATCTTGTTCATTTTACTAATGTCTTCTTTATTACGCCCTAAGAGTACACGGGATCAAAGCCAATGAATTTTGACTACGCGTTTCTTAAACTTTTTGAATGATTTGGGTCCCCCTTGTTGAAATTCTCATTCTCTGCAGTAGGAGCATGCATCCACTTTTATTTTGAGTTCATTTTAATATGAAGTTCTCTTACTTTGAAGAGGAACTTTCATATGCTCTTAAGGGTGTTGACGAATGATGACGACAATAAGGTCAGTCAAATATTTAAATATTGATGATAACACTTTACTCGTTTATTGCAACTCATACTTTGTATCAAGGAGGTTAACTTAAACATTTTCATTGCAACCAACATATTTTTTCCTTGAATTTATTTACTTCATCACACAAATATTTAACTTGAACACCTGAACAAAAAATTCAAATTGGAATTGTTAATACTCTCTATATTCTCACATCTCAAATTATTGTACAGTTAATATTATGTATACTACAACAAAAGTCAGGCCAGCATTACGCAATATTCTATTTGTTCTGAAAGCTTTTTAAATATTGAGCTCAGATGTCTCTAAATAGATAAGCTGTAATAAGAAATAATTTTTTTATCACCCAATTGTGATATCTCTACATGTGCAAATTTTGGTATAAACATTGATCATAAAAAAATCTTCGCCTTTTGATTGGGCCCCCCAGTCAAACTTCCTGGATCCGCCCCTGCGTGTGATAAGCCCTCCTACTCATTTCAACATTGTGGCTCTTTCTTTGAATATTGCGGTTGATCTTGATTATTCCCAATATATGCTCGAGACGACGCCACAATCCATAAAAACATTCAAGTCTTTATCCCACTATAGTGGGGTCGGCTATATGGATCCTTTGTCGTCATTGTACCCGATCTTTTGTCATACACTCACTAATTCCCATGTACATCATGTTTTTCCTTACAGTTTTATTCCAAGTCTTTATTGGTCTACCCTTCCCTCATTTAACATGCCTAGTGACTAGACTCTCACAACGCCTAACAGGTGCCTCTAATGGTCTCCTTTGTATGTGTTCAAACCATCTTAGACGACGTCATAATCCATGACGACATAAAATGCTATCCACCCCGGAGATGCTTGAGCGGTGCCGCATAGAATCCATAACCAAAACATGGCAAGATACACATGTAAAACTACTGTCATTGCATTTAATCTCGCCATTGGGGAGGAAAGAACGATTGCTTTTAGTAGACGAGTAGTGGAGTGGAGTGGAGTGGATGAAGGTCCTATTTATTGTCCAATTGAATAGGAAATTATTAATCGCACCTCAAAAATGGCAATCCGCACACCATAAGTTCTTTAAAATTTTCTACGAGCTAACCCTATGCCGCACTCCAACAGCCCACGCTCTCACCCTCGTCGAAAGTCTTCTACTTTCGCCTAATTTTTTGTTCATATTTTTTAATCAATATATAAAGTTTTTTTAATCATTTTCTTCATTAGTTTTCAAAATATTTGTCTCTCTAATTTGATGGCTTCTACAGACTATATATTAATTATCCTCTATTTTCTTTTTTTGTTCTTCAATATTAATGATTTTTTCATGTGATTTCATGTAACTTCAGCTAATTAATTTGATGAACTCCAATTTTCTGTTGTATTTGTTCAAGCTTGGAAAGGATTCGTCATATGGATTTGTCATATAGGGGTGCAATTTGGGTCAGTTCAGATCGGTTCCACTCGGAATCAAGAACCGATTCATTTACGCTCATTTCTGGCTTTTGAGAAACGGAACTCACTCATGTACTCAGGGTATAGAACCAGACCTGAATCGAAAAACTCAGTTTGATTCCGGTTTGATTTTTGATTCCACTCATGTGTCACAATATTTATCATATAAAGTTATGCATTAGTAAACAATTTAGAGCATTATATTCATTTAAAAGAAATACTAAAAATAAAATATATTTTTTTATAAAATAATATGATCAAACAATTGTAATTGTATGTTTAGAAAGAGCAAAAAAATCGTACATAATATTCTTTAATTTTCGCTAACATATCATTAGAAAAGCAAAATAATAAACTCAAACAATGTCAATAACTATTTTTTTGAATATTACATTATTAGACTTATATTGAAAAGACCGTGAATTTGTAAGAAAGATAAAGCTTTTAGGTTTAACTTAGCCTACACTATTTTAGAAAACTCATATCGAGTAAAATAAGGATCGGGTGACTCATATATTTTTGTTACTTAAATTCAATAACTCGGTTCTCTACTCGATTTTGCGCACCCGGGTGTAAGAACAGAGAACCGACCGAGTGGTCGGTTCTGAAAATTTTGAATCTAGAACCGAACCGAGACACATGAAAACCGACCCGAACCTCTCGGTTCTATTAGGTTCCGGTCCGGTTCTCGTTTCGATCGGTTCCGGTTCGGTTCTCAGATCTTCACTTATTTTTGCACACCCATGTTGTCATATGCATGTTTCTGTTTTTAATTCACATTGATTTGTTGTTAACAATATTGATTGTGGTTAATATTTTTGTTTTCGCTAGCTCTTTTTCGAAATGCATGATTTGCGGTTAGTAATGGTTAGCGAATGGCTATTTTTGGTGTGCGGTTAACAATTCCCATTAAATAAGCGGGAAAAGGACAAATGGGTTTCTTTGGCGAGCTCTTTTGGTACCTTAGGTTCCGTTTTGGCACGGTGATTACGGTCATGAACATGGGGGGTTAAATTATCATTCGTTAATGTCCACCTAAAAAACTTCATCCACTTCTATTTTCAAACATATGATGTTTGCTAAGTGATCATTATCAAATGACAGTTTAACACATGCGTTTACAACCGCCACCACCGTGTCAAACAGAACCTTAAACAAATTGCTACACTAGCTTTTTCTCACACATGCAAAAAATGCTTCTCCAAGTCATCGTTTGTACTTTGTTTATATATTTGAAGAATGGGTTAAGTTCATAAAATACACAGAGGGTTGCTTTATCAGGACAAGTACGCAGCATCCATTGAAGGAATAAACACTAATAATACAAGCAAAATGGCGAAATGTAAGGCTTGGATTCACTTTCGTACGTCTCTCTCCCTCCATTTATCCCTTAAAAAGGTTTAAAGGCAATGTTAATGCAAGTGAAGTCATGTTATTAAATCTTCTCAATTACTTGAGATAGAAACTTGATCAAGTAATGAAATGTAAGGCCATGCTTGATTTACTCCCATCAATATTGACATTATTTTGCTACCCTTTATTATCTTCATTATTTTGCTTGCCCGGTTGAAGGCAATTGTTATTATTATTATTATTGCTCTTTAGTTTTCTTGATAATAAAGGAATTAAGGCTCCGTTTGGGGAACTTATTTTCACCGATCAAGTGGTTACGACAGCATGAACCGGACCTTGATTATTTTCACCGGTCAAGCGGTTACGACCGCATGAACCGGACCTTAACCGCTTAACCGGTGAAAATAAGTCCCCCCAAACAGAGCCTAAATTAACGAACACCACGAGTTTCCAATCAATGCCAAAGTTCGAACATTCGTCCAGAAAGCAATCACAGTTAGAAGAGAGTATTGTTGTTTCAAAATTAGGCTGCATCAGGAGTCCAAATGTGTTGTCCAGCATCAAAGACTAATCAGCATGCTATATGCAAAGCTTTTAAACTTCAAGAACAAATATAGCCCCATTTATGTGGAATTTTAGATGCCAAAAAGCAAGCAACAGTCCAACTAAATTAAAATGAAAGAATAATTACAGAACAAAGCGAAAAAAATTATTATATAAAAAAATGCATGCGCAAATTATATTTTAGGCGCAGCGAGCGCCTATCAGCATCCATGATTCAATCCGTAAAAAAAACAGTTAGAGCACCCTAAAGAAGTAAGCAACAGCAACAGGGGATGGGAGCAATGGTTGTTGGAAGATGCCAATCAATGTCTTCCCCATCAGGAGCATAAACAAAGCAGCTGGCTTCCCAAGCATGTCATTATCTCACTACTAACACTGCATTCAAATTTTGATTTGTTTAGAAATATACAAAATGTACTGATCCTGATCATGAAGCAATTTAAGGAGCTAACCTGTGAAAGCTGAGCCTCCGGTGACGACGAGTCGTGGCATTTCAAAGACACGTCCCAACGCACGCTTTGAAAAGGCGTCTCAGTTGTGAGATTAAGATGCTCAAAATTACCATAAACAATCTCTGTTCCAGAAATGCGAGCAGCAGCTTTGCCTACCGATACATCAACCTCAATCTGTCTCATATTTTGAGGCAGACAACTCAACAATTCGTTAATAGATAGCCCCGAGGATGTGCTCCTCCTAACAATTAAAACAAAACATCATATTAATCTTGGTTTGTAGTTTTTGGGTGTAGGTAAATACGACAAATTCAACAAAAGCACGTGGAGACCAAAGAAATGGTATTTTCCTTTTATGATGCTAGAAGAATCAGTATATGCTTAAATTTATACATAGGTGAGGGTATGTGTCTTCTAATTAAGAGAGCCTGCTCCTAAGCTCTCTAACTCAATCTACTGAAATGCCATACATCAAAGAGAACTCCCAGCTACAACGGAGAATGACGATCCTCAATGTCCATGAAGTTGGAGAAACGCTGCTGGCTGCTGCATAGAGATGCTGTGGATGTAGCAGTCTATGGGAGACATGGTTGGGTACACATGAGACTAAAGAGGGAGGACAGAACACTACTACTACATGAAGCAAGAAATGTGGTCGGCATGGAGAATGATCGAAGGACAAAAGATATTCTTCAAGGAGTATGCTCATAATTTATTAATTTTGTTTATTTCGAGAATACATAGTTGCGCTTTTTCCCCAAAGATATAGTGGTATTATTCTACATCACATACAACAACACGGGCCTTTATCCCACTATAGTGGGGTCGGCTATATGGATCCTTCGTCGCCATTGTGCCCGATCTATCCCACTATAGTGGGGTCGGCTATATGGATCCTTTGTCGCCATTGTGCCCGATCTATTATTCTACATCACATATCCATGCAAAAAGGAGAGGAAAGAAACATCAGGTTTGGTCAGGCCAAGGATAGACTTTCATGTCCAAATTATATTCTTTTGTCTCATAAGTGGTTCTGGACATGTTTTTTTTTGTTTAGCCTTGGTATACTTATGTTGTAGTTTATTGGGTTGATTTGATTCAATTTCTAGGATTGGTGACGTCAATTTTAATTGCTTTTGTATGTTAGTTATTTTAAAAACAAAAAATAAATAAAAGAAAAAGAAAAAATTAACATAGCAACTATCCTAAATGTCATATTCATGAAGTGTCTTTTACTTGACTGCTAATTTCTCCCATATTTATGTATTGTTGCATGTGTTGTAGCCATTCTCTCGAGTATAATACCCTTTTGTTGAAGGTCATTCGGACTTTTCCGGGGAGTATCCTTAATACCAATTAGTTTCCAGTTGGCTCCCTGCTTGTAGCTCGCCATATAGGTATGCATACTTCATCCCTTCCTAAATCCCATAGAAGATGACGTAAACAAGAAAAGAAGAGCTTGTAACCTAAATCCTAAGGTCGTGGTGGTTGCTTAATTCCTGCGAGAAAACCCTTCTCCTTTCGTCTCTCCTAACTTTATCAAGTTCATCATTATAATTTGCGCTTTCATAGTGCTTTTTTTCCTTCCTCTCAATCACTTCATTGTCCCAAAGATTGTCTAGCATTTCTTCAGTTCGATATGAACTTGTGAGACCATTTTGCTAGTATTTTGTTAGGGTACTAAGTTTAATTTTTGTTAGGGTTGTGCCTCAATTGTTAAAAGGCAAGCTATCTTACGCTCACCGGGTGGTGACGATATCTCGGGTTGTGGCTAAGGGGTATTATTTGAATCTCCAGGCGACGAAAGAGGACTAACGCAAAATAACCTAAATGTGTGTTCTCTTAACATGGCATTAGAGGGGTAATTTCATCGACGTCGTCGCCTCAAGGTTTGGCTTGTTGCGTGTCTCGCCACCGTGTTTGTCTCATCACCTCTCATCTAAGGTTGTTCCTTTCTGTGTGTTGTATCTTGGCAGTGGCATCCTTGGCAGCGTCTCTCGCTGATTTTCGCGTCGACAATTCCGATCATGCGCAGGTGTTGACTGCAAGGATCCGTTCATTCCTTGTCGCTGCTGCTTGCGCCCGCTTTGCCTGGAGTTTCTTTTGGTTCAGTACAGCTTTTATCGGTGTTTGCACTCTCCATATCCAGCCGACGTCTTTCTCCTGCATCCATCTTCAGTTGTGCTTCTGGACGCCTCCTTCCGGTGTTATCTGTCCTTTTCCAGAGGCTTGTTCTTCCAGCGTCATCCCCTCGTTTTCTTCCTATTTGTGTTGTCCAGCACACTGCTTCCTTGTTGCTTCTCGGAGTCCCGACTCTTCCCAGTTGTGGGAAGAAAGGACATGAGAATGATAGTTGATAGGTGTTGGGACTTGCATCCCAACTTGGTCCCGCTAAGTTGGATTCGCGGTACTGATGTGAAGTATATGAGATCCCAAACAACTATGTATAGCAACTTGGAGAATACAGGCCACCTTCTGGCGAAAAAAGAAAGTTTAGTTAGAGAACTAAATGATCTGAAAGCTAATGTTGGCAGACCGCTTTCTACAAATGTCTGATACAACTGCTCATGTTCAAACTACCTCTCGATCAACTATGAAGCAATCTTCCCCTTGGATCATTGACTTGGGAGCCTTCGACCAAATGACTTGAGAGCCGTCTTCCCCTTGGCTAACCTATCTGGCTACAAGCACACGGATGCTCCCATCGATACACAAATGACCGTGCATAGTGAGGAACTCTTTGAATACATATCTTGTTACTCCTCTATGAAAAGATCTAGTTAATTGAAGTTAATAGACACATCATTTAGGATAATATTGTCACCAAGAAGATTACCATTCTTTAAAGCTCCAATTTCAAACAGATTGTTAATATCCTCGACAGAACTTTAGGGCAATTTTCTCTACATTATGTAACAATCTTGAGAGAATGTTAGAATAAAAAAATAAAATGATGTATTAGAAGCCATTGGATTACCGTCAAATTTTCCCCAATACAAATAATGGCCCAAGAAAGACACAAAAACTACTTCAACTCTTTTGTTGCTTGTTTGACTCAATAGGCTTAGTCTACGAGAAACCTATCTTAGTTTGAACTAATAGGTTGGTGTGCTGCATCACAATAAATGTATAGGAAAAAAACTTATATTCATGGCCGAATTAATAGAGATGAAGGAAAATATTAATTTAGGCAATGTAAGGGTCCATGAAAATCTGACCATTTAATGAAAGATAAACTGGAAATAGGTACAATTATGCAATGTCCATTATGAAACTCTAGAAATCAAGTGAAGGTTAGAAGAAATGAAAGAGCCAATGAATCTGAGACATACATGTATCTTTTCATCTATCAAACACTAATTATATATAGAGAATAACAACACCAAGAAATGGAGTTACTACAAACCATCCAAAAGACCACGAACTTCTTTCCATGGCGCCCACCAACTCAAGCTTAGCATGTGCGAGCAACCTTAAGATGAATAAAAGAATTGGCAAAAAGAAGAAATTAGAACAAACCAAATGCACACCAACAAATGAATTTCACATTCAGGGAATTTTGGAAGAATCATAAGAAAATAAATATTTGAACTAAGTCTTACCTCCAAAGCAGTATAACTTTTGAATCAAGAATCCTCTCAATCTTCCGCATTGCATAAATATCTACGTTAGATGTTTGTTGCAAAAAAGCTGAATAAATTTGAATATAGAGGCGACGAAGTTGGCAATGATGTTTCATTCTCTCCCATGAGAACCAATAACTACAGAAGATATACATTATTAAATTTGATAGGGGAAAAGAGAACCATATGCAAAGAACCAAGCATCTCAATGTTTGTAAAAGATAAACTAAGTTTTAATGTTGATGTATGCAAGGTAATAGAAAAACAACAAATCCCCTAATTAGAGCATCCTAACATTGGTGAAGCACCAATAGTTTCATAAAGATATATAAAGCGTACCAAAGTTTCTTCTGTCGCAAGCTAGCTAACATCGCATACAGCCACCACGCATGAGTATCTTCCATAACTGGCACGATAGGTCTCAAATGAGAAACCTCAACACGTGTCTTGTAACTAGATAGTGCTTCCAGTAGTTTTATGCCATCATTATACTGGGCCTAGTAGTAAAAAAAATAGAAATATCATTTATACAACACTATTAGAGATTTTAAAGAGATTATATTGTCTATTAAGTTAGAAGGACCTCAGAAACAGTAAAATAAACATCACTCAAAACAAGTGATGCTTTCTCAAAAGGAATTTGGGGGTTCTGCCTTTCTTGATTTCCAAGACAACGGTACTTAAGGATGCCATTTATAGGGGACACCAAGTATCTTCGATCCTTTGCCCACAAAGAGGCAGTTCTGTTACCATCAAGCTCATCAATTTCATCTTGAAAAATCTACAACACCCACAAGTTAAAGTAAATTAAAGTGAATATCACGAAAAGAACAAAATCACAATGTCTACTAAAATGAAGTACCACACAACCTTGGTGCAATCTACAGGTTTCAAATCTTCCCAATTATTGTCAAGATTCCAAGGAGCACTCTCACTATCATGATAGACTGCTAGTTGCAACAGTTGCAAAGACTAAAATCAAAGATAATGGTTCCACTAATCAGAATAAAATAAAATAAATATATAACATTCAATTGATTTACCAAAGATAAATAAATAAAATTAAAAAGTCACAAAAAATAGACCGTACAATAAAAGAAACCAAAATGCAAGAAAAAATTGCAATAGTTTATGCTCAAACATGTAAAATAGTAACTAAACTGAATTCAACTTATGACAATCATCTTATAACATGATTTGCAATGTCTTCATTCCAAGTTCTATAGTAGGAAGCAATGCAGTAAATGAAAGATATCATGATTACCAATGCTAAATTTGTATCAAGCATATTGGACAACTAATATAGTGCATTTTAATGTGTACAAGCATATTGGTAACTAATATAGTTACCAATGCTATTTATTGTCATAAACGCCCAAAGCCCCTCTACTACCACTCCTAGCAGCTGGCAACCATCACAAACTTGCTATATAACTACCTACAATTTCACATAACTAGTTTTTAGTTTCAGGTACCACCACTACCTATTAGCCTAACTGCTAGTAACGGCCACTAATATGCAGTTTCAGCTTGCCCTCCTACCACCACAACCTAAACAACCCCCACACCTCTTCCCTGTTGTAGAAAACTGCCTCGAAATCTGAAATCAGTGAAGAAATACTCTAATTTAGCAGTCCTGACTCAGAATCAGCCACCACACATCCTTCTGAACCCCAATTACTCATGTATGCTCTAATTTGAAAGTCTTATCACTTTATATTGATTGTTTGTTGAAAAAAAAAATTTATTTGGGATTTTAAATTTGTGAATGTTGAGGAATTTTTGTTCTACTTGAGAGAATCCCTTGTCAGACATTTGATTGAAGTGCTCTCTTCTTGAATTCAACTATATCTTTCTTGTGTTTCTAACGCCTAATCTCTTTTATGCATGTTTGTGAATACAAGTGATTTAAAATATATATATAATTATATGTGGACTATTTTAATGAATATTGCATCATTTAGCTTCGCCCAAGCACTAACTTTTCATTCATTAGAATTTTGTAAGGGTACCGTTGCATATTCACACACTCATTACATATCATGCATCATAAATTGTCTTCCCCAAGCGGGGGACGAACATCGAAGCTCCCTTGTCCTTCAACATGCTTAAGAACCTTCTTTTCGAATAAATTTCCCTTTCAATGCTCTGCACGACCTCCTCTTCGCATCCGAGTCACAATGACACATCCAAGAATGCATTTTACTCATCCTCTCGTTAATGTTTTGTTCTTCACTCCTATCACTTTGATCACTCTCTAAGAGGATCCTTCTCCCTTGAATGGGTCTAGGACTTGTATCTAAAGGAAGGACAACTAATTAGGCATGTCCTTCCCAAATAATTTCACGGTTCGTCTCTTTTCTTTCTACAAGGCCCAAATAAGGATCAAGTAAATTTCAAAAAATAATGAGAATTCAACCGATGACGCATGCAATGAAGAAGAAGCAAAAAGAACAATACTTCAAGAACTTTCACAACAAAATGAAGCGACAATGTTTAAAAATGTTGTAATTTTCAATACAGTTTTCCCAAACATCTTAATGTGGATAAGTAGCTTTGTAGCACAGGTAGATGCAAATGGACACTCCATAATGTACATTGCCAAAAAGTACCAGAACATCTTCATAGTTTAGACTGTTGTTATCGGGATCATTCATATTCCATTCAAGGCTGTAAGTTTAACAAAATATTTTAAAATGTTAAAAGTTTGACACTACATTCAATTCTACAACATAAACTACTACATTGGATTATGGAAGAAAATTTCAACAAAATTTATCAAGCACTGTATCAAAGAATGAGCCATATAGCAAGTTCTACACAAAACTATAATAGAAGACAGCATAATAGATATTGTATCCAAGAAAGTACTATTGCATATAAACAAAACCCTAGAAATGCAGATACTCTTTTTGCAAGACAGCATAGATAATAGTGTAATAAATTTAAATGAAAGAATCCACATCTAATATTGATCTTACTGATAAAGGAAATTGATGCAAGATGAAACTCAAAAGGCATGATTAATATCGTGCATGATCCAATGTTTATAAAATCTCACAAAGAAAACAAATGTAAATCAATTCAACAAACATAAAATGATAGGCCTAAATGATCAGGTAGATCTAAATAATCCAACACTAATAGCATGCTATGCTACTAGCCTTACGCATTTATCAAGAGCTCCACTAGCATCAATGATCTCATTACCCTGCTCATTAGTTGTGATAGCAGCAAGCTTTGACAACTTAATCCCAGAACAAAACGGATGTCCTGGATTGCTGAAATATTTAAGTACACGCATGACTAAAATTCAGAACAGGCTTACAACAATTTTTGTTTAACGGATGGCTCAAGAATATAAAGAGAATAGTAATATAAAACCTAATGGAGTCCTCGTATTTGATATGCACATTGCTAATAGTAAGTTTAAGATTTCCATTAATGGGTGTTAAAAGCGAGCACAGCCATGAAACTCCACACAGCCATGAAACTCCACCAGGTGCCTGAAAATAAAAATATTAACTTAAAATACAGCTTGATAAAAAAGAAAAATAGAGACAAGTTAAACAGCTTTGAATTCTGAAACTATGATTTCTTTTGCCAAAACTCATGCTCCAAACAGATGACAGAAAACGTAAGGAGTTGGTTATGGGTAGGTAGAATTATTTTTTAAAGTGAAACTAAGCCCAATCAAATGTGATAAACAAAACATACAAATGAACACCCAGTTGAATATATGCGTTCGACGCGATTTAATTTACGTTTTATGTTTTTCTCATTTAATTGTTCACGGGATATGCCACGTGTGTATTCGGCCTATAAATATGTATGTTTTGCCCGGTTTTAGGGCATCCGACTAATTTGAATCCTCCTTTCCACTTGATATCAGAGCTAGGTTAGCCGATCCAGTCCTTCCGCGTTCGTGAATCTGCAGTTTGGCTCCCGCTCCCGCTCTGCCCCTCCCGCACTCGCCCGCTTCACCCCTCCCGCACTCGCCCGCTCCCGCTCTGCCCCTCCCGCTCTCGCTCCGCCCGCCTTCCAGGGCCGTGACCGGAAGGAGCGTCCAGTCGCACCTCTCGTACCCTAACCTAGTTTTCTCCGCTCTTCTTTTTTGTCCGCCTCCCTTCAACGCCTCTTCTTCTCAGCGGCGTTCCTGTTAGGCGGTCTTCTCCACCCGGTTTTTTCCGGGCGGCCCTTTGTCTCCGGACGTTTTGTCCTCCATGGGGGGTGTCGAAGACATCATGCTCTCATCCTTCGGTGTTCGCTTCGGCGGCTTGATCTAAGGGACACTCATAGGATGTGGTTCTGTCTGATTTGAGATCTTCGTCTACTTCAGTCTCTCTTTGATAGCTGATTCCTTTGACATCTCCTCGGCTCCTCACACTAGTGCCCTTCACGGTTCCCCTGCAGATCCTCCTCGAAGCCACGGCCAGTCTGGCTCGTTGAAGATAACTATTGTTGTCTTGGATGGCACGAATTATATGGAATGGTCCAGGGCAGCACAACATGCTATTCAAAGTCACCAGCTATACGGGTATATTAATGGTACCACTGTTGAGACACCACGTATCGATCCCTCAATGAGAAAATGGGATGCGGACAATTCATTGGCTGTCTTGTGGTTACTTTACTCGATGTAACCCCAGGTGTATCGCAGCTATATGTTGTTGGACTCTGCTTATGAAATTTGGAAATGGGGCTGTGACACCTACTCTCAGGCAGGCAGTTCGACGTAGATTTATGAGCTCACTCGGCGTGTTCTGGAGCTGGAGCACGTTACCATGACTGTTTCTGCCTACTATTCTGAGTTTGAACGTCTGTATCAAGAGTTGGATTACTCCAACACCTTTAGAGCTGCTTGCACTGACGATGCGCACGTCCTACAGAAGGACAAAGACCGTTTTGGGGTTCAAGTCTTCCTTATGGGGCTCAACATGGAGTTTGACGTCGTTCGCCTGCATGTCCTCCATCGTGATCCTCTTCCCTCTCTTCGGGAGACCTTCAATATGTTCCTCAGTGATGAGAATCGTCGTCGTTCTCTTGGTTCCTCTACTGATCACTCTACGCTGGCTGGGATTTATCGAGGACCTCCTCCTGTATGCAACCACTGTAGGAAGAAAGGCCATATCAAGGACGTATGTTTTCGTCTGCATCCTCACCTTGCTCCATCTGGTCGGGGTTCTACTGCTTGTGGGAGAGGTAGGCACCGTGGTGGTGGCCGCCAGACTGGTGGTCGCACTCAGTATTCTGCGCACTCGACTGAGGTTGAGGAGGACCCCTCTGGGGGCTTCTTTATTATGGAGTTAGGCTTTTTGTCATATATTGCGCTCCCAGACTGACTCTACGCCGGCTGGTTCTACTCCTGAGTTTGCTACTTCAGGTCTCTTCAGTGCTCATGTTGTGTCTTCATCCCCTTCTGAGTGGATCATCAACTCAGGTGCGACAAATCACATGCCTGGCTCTGCCTCAGGTGTTACCTCATATACACCTCTTTCTGGTCGTGATAAGTTCATTGTTGCTAATGGTTCTCTCTCTTCCATCGTTGGTAAAGGAATCGTTGCATGTTCTCCCAATCTCTCATTATCCTCGGTCTTGCATGTCCATTCATTTCCTCGCAATCTTCTCTTCATTAGTGACTTGACTACCGCTTTAAATTGCTCTGTAATTTTTTTCCCTGATGTTTGTGTGTATCAGGATCTGGATACGAAGTAGACGCTTGACAGTGATAGGAACGTTGGCGGGTTGTACTTGCTGAACCAGTCATTATCTCCCAGTGCTCTTTCTTCCACCAGATCTCCGATGTTACACGACATCCAGCACTGGCAACAGCGCGTTGGCCGCCCTTCTACTCTATATTTTACTAAACTGCTTCCTACTTTCAATTGTTTAATTAAGTCGTTTTCTTGTGACACGTGAAAAATCTAAACATGTTCGTCAGAGTATCAATCATATGTCTTCTCCTGTTTCATATCTATTTGATGTTATAAATTCTGATGTTTGGGGTCCTTCCCCGATGTTATCTTTATATGGCTATAAATGGTATGTTACTTTTATTGATTGTCATTCTCGTACTACTTGGCTTTATTTGTTAAAAAAGAAATGTGATGTGCTTGCTAGCTTACAGTCCTTTCATAAAATGGTGGTGCAACAGTTCAGCGACACAATTCGTGTGTTTCGTAGTGATAATGGTGGAGAATATGATGATCGGGAAGCGTTAGGTGTCTATCTTGCCGAACATGTCATTATTCATCAAACCACGTGTTCGCACTTCGACTCAAAAAGGTGTCGCTGAACGGAAAAATAGGCACTTAATGGAGGTTACTCGGTGTTGGATGCTTGCTATGCACCTTCCCAAGTCCTATTGGGGTGAAGCGGTACTCACAGCTGCCCACCTTATTAATCATCTTCCGTCTCGTTCCATTTCCTATGATACGTCCATCTCTCGTCGAGCCAAGAACCACATTGTCCACACATCTCATATCGCCCCTCGCATCTTTTGCTCAGTATGCTTTGTCCATGTTCATACCCCGCATCGTGATAAACTTGATGTGCGCTCTCTTCGATGTGTCTTCGTTGGATACACTCCTACCACCAAAGAGTGTCGGTGTTATTGTTGGTGTTTCCAAGGTGATCTAGAAGTAGTCAAGCATTTGGTATCACTGCCAACGCGATATGAGCTTATACGGTGGCGCATAAGAGTGTTTGGAGAAATTTAAGGAAGGATTGTATTGGCTTGAATCATATGGGATATGAGTAGAGGACAATTCCTATGATATACGGAAATCGACGGGTTGCGTCGAATGCGTCTTGACGCTCGTCGAGTGCGTGTCGACGCACGTCGACATCATTTCAACGCAATCATAGTCAAGTTCAAAGCAGGTTGTAGTCGACGCTTACATCGAGTAGATATCGACGTTACGTCGACTTCTATTTGACGCAGGATGAAACGAGTGTGTATCGACGCACGTCGAGTTCAAGCCGACATTAGTTGCGTCGAGTATCGTCGAATGTTTATCGACGATGAGTCGAGTTTTTATCGATGCACGTCAACTCCATGTCGACGCAACTCAACGCAAGTTGAGTTTTGGCGGATTTCTTAAAGGGGTTATGTCTATCTGATATCCTTGGGTATAAATAGACTTGGAAAAGAGTTTTCCAAGTAGCTGCCAGTGTGTGCTTTTGAAGTCGTCACTAACCCTAAATCTCGTCGTGACTTCACCTTGTCGTCGCCTCTCCTGGAGCAAACCTAGCAATTTGTGGAGACGTAGAAGGCATTCTTTTCTCCATCCCAAATCTTGTTGGACAAGGTTTTGGTGTTCTCCGCTCGTGTGGATACCTGTAGAGCCGCAAATATACTTTCTGTGTGGACTCAGACAAGCTTTCTGGAGCATTTTGGTTGAGTATAAACTCAACCCCTCTCAAGTATATTGTTATCTTATGCTGTGATTTTACTTCTTAATCAATGTTTCATCGCAAGATTCAGTTTCTCTTTACGGTTTTCTTGTACTCTATTCGGCTGCGCACATATGATGTGTTATACAGAAAACCCAACAGTTATCACCCTCCCACTCGTCGCTACTACTGCACTGTTGATGTTACTTTTTGTGAGGGGGAATCGTTTTTTGGTCCTCGTCAGAAGGAGACGGGTGGTAACGGCGACGAGACCGTCAGCTCTCCTCTTCCGATTGTTGCCTCCCCTCATATTCCCCTTACTCATGTTCTGTGTACTGCTCCTGTCCCATCCACCTCTACTCTTATAGTATACACATATTCCCGCAGACCCCAGACTGCTGAGCAAGTACAGACAGTGGATGTTCCACCGGTGTCGGTGACTGTCTCCGATCCAGATTCAGATGATGACCTCCATTTTCCTCTTGCTCGTCTTAAAGGTAAAACGGGTGGCACTAAACACCCCATCGTCAACTACATTTGTTATACTCACCTCTCTGACACACAAAGCTTTTATCTCATCTTTTTCCTCTATTACGATTCCTAAGACCTAGGACCTGGCAGCAGGCTGTTCAGATACCTGAGTGGAAACGTGCTATGGAAGAGGAAATGTGTGCCTTGGAAAAATATGAAACATAGCGGTTTGCTAGTCTTCCCCATGGGAAGCGAACGGTTGGGTCATGTTGAATCTTCTTTGTTAAACAGAATCAAGATGGGGTGGCGGATCAGTACAAAGCTCGCTTGGTCGCTCAAGGGTATACCCAGACCCAAGGTATTGACTACCAAGTAACCTTTGCCCTTGTTGCAACGATGAATTCTATTCGGGTGATTCTCTCTTATGCTGCTAGTCGTTGATGGGAGCTACAACAGCTCGACGTCAAAAATGTGTTCTTGCATGGAGATCTGGAAGAAGTCTACATGACTATCCCTCCGGGCTTTATCAAAGAAGGTTTCAATGGAAAGGTCTATCGAGTGCAAATATCCTTATATGACCAGAAGCAGCCCCTGAGAGCTTGGTTTGAACGGTTTAACAAGACCATGCCTCAACTAGGCTATGCTCAAGAACAAGCTGATCATACTCTCTTTATCAAGGAGAGGAGCGCAGGTATCAATTCTTATTGTATACGTGGATGACATCATCATTACAGGTGATGACCTAGAGGAGATCGTTCACTTGAAAGAACAACTGGGCAAAGAATTTGAAGTCAACAATCTGAGGAAGTTGAAATACTTCTTGGGAATTGAAGTGGTGAGGTCTCGACGTAGGATCTTCATCTCTCAGATAAAGTATACTCTTGATCTTCTTGATGAAATTGGTATGCTAGGGTGTGCACTGTGGATACTCCAATTGAAGTTAATCACAAGATTGATGCGGATACTAGTGGGAGAAAGTGGATGCTTCAAGAGACCAACGATTGGTTGGGAGGCTCATATACTTATCTCATACTCGCCCTGATATTACGTATGTTGTGGGTGTCCTAAGTAAATTCATGCACTCTCCCTCAATTCGCCATCAGCTGGTAGCATATCAGGTATTGTGATACCTCAAGAAATTCCCACGACATGGGCTTTTGTTCTCTACAAACCAACCTTTTGAGATTGAAGTGTTTACAGATGCCGATTATGCCGGTAGTCAGGATGATAGAAAGTTTACTACCAGATATTGCTCGTTTGTGGGTGGCAACTTTGTATCGTGGAAGAGCAAGAAGCATAATGTTGTTGCTCGCTCAATTGCAGAAGCAGAATATAGGCTATGACGCAAGAAGTTTGTTAGGGATTGTGGTTGAAGACAATTCTCCAAGATATGGGTTTCCAGGTGAACAAACCAATTACTATCTACTGTAACAACAAGACTGTCATTAGTATTGCACACAATCAAAGATCACATAGACAAAACATGTCGAAGTTGACAGACACTTCATCAAAGATCGCATAGACAAGGGGAATATCTGCACTTCATTTGTGAACTCATATGATTAGCTAGCCGATGTCTTCACCAAGGGGTTAACTAGTGACAACTTCACGAATAACACTAACAAGTTGGGAATGATCGATATATATTCCTAACTTGAGGGGGAGTTGAATATATGCGTTAGACGCGGTTTAATTTAAGTTTTATGTTTTTTCTACTTTAATTGTTCACGTGATATGTCGCCTGTGTATTCGGCCTCTAAATATGTATGCATTGCCCGGTTTTAGGGCATCCGACTAATTCGAATTCTCCTTTCCACTCACCCTAATATTTCTAGTGGTCAAATCACACATTACATCTTGATAAGATCACGGGTTGAGGGAGGGTCAACACTTACAGAGGTCACATGAGCCTATATATGCCAGAGGTGGAGATATGATCGTCATATAGACAATTCCAGCACGTAGCTACGTTCAGAGCAACTTCAGGAAAATTTTACGCATAGTTATCATTTTTTGTGGTTTAATTTCATATAAGATATCTACATTTATGTCCAGGCAACTAGACCATCCATAGTGGTTGCCCTGGGGAACTATGCCTAAATATAGGATTTTGGGGATCTGAAATCGGGATTATAGAATTTTGGACAGATTTCAAGTTCATGCAGTCATCCTGCAATGCTGATGGACCCTTTGTGTTGAAGAAAACGTAACTACATTTTCCCTCCATCAAACTACCCATAGCTAGCCATCCCACATCATTAAACAATTATAACTCCCTCCCACGATTCCACAACTCAATAACTACCACATAACCACCACGGACCACACTAAACTACATGTAACCGCTGCACAGCACACTCCTTAAAAGCCATAACCCCTAACCAATCCTAATTCCCACTATCCAGACTTCAACTTCCTGCCAACCACCATCAAAGACTCACAAAATACTACTGTCCCATAACCGATTTGCTGCCGAACCTAATCCATGCGGCTGAAAACTTCTGTCGAACTGTAAATGTTGTTGTCCCCATTCCCAGCACGAAAATCTGCTGTCAAACCATGTCCCTGTGCCAGAAAACTGCTAGTTTGGACTGGAACAACTACTTTCTACGCTATCAGCACCCTGAATTGTTGTTGCTAGCCTTCCCCCGACTGCAACTGCATCAAACGCACCCTCACAGGCACCAATCTCCCTTTGTCAAGCTTCCCAAACATCTGCCTGGCCCTGCCGACCCCCATACCCTTCCCAACAACCACAATAACGATCCACCCTTTCACAACAATCATATCGTCCACTTGAGCATATCTGTCTTCAAAGTTCAATCAGCGCCCTGAAATCAGTGCAAATCTGCTGCAGATCCACTGTGAGGCCTTAAATCTCCAACATTTCACTTCCCCGACCTCATATTTTAATGTAAGTTTGTGTATGGAGTTGTAGTTCTTATTCATTGTTTATTCTCTTATATATGTTGGATTGCCTTTGACGTGTTCTACTTGAATGGTTTATTCAGATAAAATTTAACTGGGGCCCTTTTGTTTTGCTCTAACCAGAAATTTGTTGGTTTTATCTATGGCATCAATCTCAATTGGGGTTGTTTGTGGATGTCCGTCATAATTGTCAGTGCTAATTGCAATTAATCGTCAAAATATGTTTGCATGTGATTGCATCATTTTGAGGCCCTCACGACATTCCACCAATCTCACTCAACTAGAATTTCCTTGGGAGACCACGAGACCCTACACTCATTTTGTATCACATCCTCTGCTCTCTCTTCTCACGGTAAACCACACAATAGATATCCTATTATCACTATATTGCCACTATTAAATGTTTTCCTTTCCCTCCTCCCATACATAGATATTTTAAATATTCCCATTGATACCAAACACTTTTCAGGCTACCCCTTTCATTCTAGATCTTTCAAAAAATAGATAATTTATAAGGTTAAGCAAAGTAGCTTCAGATCGAGTAGCAACAGTTAGAAATTCAGAAAAAAAATCATAAATAATAACATAAAAATATTAACTTTCTTTAACATTAGTTAGATTTTGAAAGTATAAAACCAAACACATTTTGCGAAATTAACAGCTAAAGAAACAAAAGTTAGTTGTGAATTTCATTGTAGTATACTAAAGGAACATAAATAGGAAAAACAGCAATAAAATTCAAAATTGTGATAACATACGGCTCTTGCTTTGTCTTTCATAATTGCAGCACAAATGGTTGCTAATTCAGCTTCCTACATAAAAATAATAATAGGGAAAATAGGAAAACGATAAGTTATAAAATCATCAGAAATATCCAACTGCATTAGCCCAATGAGAAGTCAATATTCAAAAACAAGAATATGTAGAAAGCACAAGAAGTCAATTGGCAATAATCTATCAAAACAGCAAGCTATGTGTTATGGGCCCATGAAGGGGGTAATGATTTGTGGCCACAAACACTTGTATTTTTACTCCCGTATAGTTTTTTCTATATTGTTCGTGCTATTATAATTTCCCACATATCTTGTAGTCCGGGTCAGAGGCATGAATGTAATCTTTTAGAAACTTTTCCTTCTCAGTATATATATGTGGGAGTATTGTAGGACATTAACTGAATTTAATCTCTTTTAGTCCCATCGTTCATCCTATCAAGTTACAATTAGGTTTCAACTAGGTTTCCTTCTTACTCTCTCTCAGTCAAGGTAAAGACCAGGTCAAGAAAGGACCGGGAGGATTCTCTCCGAGACTTCTCACTCTCACGATTGCATACCCGCACACAATCAAAAGCTCATATCACTATGCTGGTCCAAAACAATCCTATAAGGTGATAAGGGGAACGGATCAATTTATTATATTTACCGATAAACACATGAACACACTAAATCCAGTTAATCCTCACATTCCATCAGTAAAATCTATGTTATTTGTTGAGAGATGTTAGATATTAAGAGAGTTTTACTATTCCGTATTTTTATATCTTTAGTCCCATATCCTCTGTGCCATCTGGAAAGGGAAAGAAAGGGGCAAGTTTTACTAATATACATGGAGTGTGCATTTCCTATATATTTCATACATTTGTGTGAAAAATAAATCAATGGAGCATTTTTATTTTAACATGATATCAGTGATAGGTTTCATTTCTCCTTACTTCCTCTCATGAGAAACGACGTCATCCCTCAGTCGCGTCTTGCACGAGCACAATCATATGCTCACCATCTGTAAGCAATCGACAAAGCCGACTGCTATCTCGTACAAGATTGATGAGGTTAGCAAAGCGTCTACTTCCCCCACATGCTCGACCTAATGTTTCAGCCACCAGTCTACTTTTGCTTCTTCAATTGTCCCATTGTGTTGATCCTGGTAAATAGTTTACTGCCGCGTCAACTTATAGCGGCACCAATGGGTCTTGAAAGTTTCCATAGATCCATAAGACATGGATTAATCTCCAAGTTCATGTTCTAGTGGCACGCGCCCCGCTCGTACGGATGGGGCCATGTGGTCGGGCCATAAGAAGACCACCTTTTCGACGGTTTTCAAAGATTTCAGGAGTTGCATGGTTCCAATTTCAGTGTTTTTATAGATGTTGGAAGCTATAAATACGGATCAGAAAGAAGTTTCATTCCATTTCCTTTCCGCTTTCAAGGAAACTTAGAGAGAATGAGAGGGAATATTTTGGATCGCTGCCAAAACTTCGGGGAAACTTTGAGAGAAGTTTAGGGACAAGTTTTTGGCCTCAGCTGGTGCTGAAACCTTCTCAGGTGTCGTGAAACTGGTGTCAAAATGTTTTTATGTCAAAGAACAATTATTTTTGTTGCATCACCGAAGTACCACCAAAATGTCGATTTTGCTAAAAGGGATTCAAAGGTCGCAATGCCGATTTTGCTAAAAGGAGGTCGATGTTGTAAGCCTTAGGGCCCGCTGAGTGGTGAATGCAAGGGTCTTCGTTGAAAGTGTATACTGAGCAGGGATTGTAAGAAATATGACTAGAGACTAGCCTGCAATGTAAGAACAACAGGGATCGATAGCAATAGTGTAACTGTCGGAAGGAATGTAGAGCACACGAGGGCTAGTGGGGTGCTTTGGATGTGACGACCCAAAAATGCGCCAATTAAAATTAACTATTTCCACGATGACGATCAAGAGGCAAGAGGCAATATAGATATTTTCGTATTATTTTTCGTGTTTTCCATTTTGTTTTATTGTTTAAATTTCCTTTATTTTGCTATTGGGGGTGCTAATATCCATTTCAAGAAATGGTAAATGGTCTGCCATTTAATTATGGGCTTGTATTGGGCTGGCTGAGATAGTTGGGTTGGCTGCTTTTATGTGGGCTAGCTGAGTTAGGTGTGCTGGCTGGTTTTGGTGAGCTGGCTGATTGGGTGTTGGTTGGTCTGAACTTTGGGTTTGTTTGAGTGGCATCTGGAGCGGTGCTTGGCATTTACTTGTCGCTGAACGCTTACCCTTTGTTATATAACGAGCCCGAGTCGTTGCTTCTCCCGCACATTTCACTCTGCCACTGCTCTGCTCCTGCGATTTTTTCTTCCAGCTGTTGTGACTACCGGCCTCTTCTTCTTCTTTTTCTCTCTGGCTTTCTCTCTGTGCTTCTGAGTCGTCGCTGCTTTTGTACCGACGAAGTTGTGCCGTCGTTGTTTCTGTGCCGACGATTCTGTGTTGAGCAGTTGTTAGGGCTTGCTGCTACTGCTTCCCTCTGCTACTCCCTGCCTCTGCTGCTCTCCTGTTGCTGCCTCTGCCCCTGGTTTAGGGCTTGCTGCCGCTCCTGAGCTGTTGCTGCTCCCGAGCTACTGTTGTTCCTTGTCGTTACTCCCGAGCTACTTCTGTGTAGCTGCTATGCTATACCGTGTCATTCTCCTCGCCTCTCTTGTTGTAAGGAAATTTCTTCTCTTCTCATTTACTGGTTTGGTTATTACTTCTTTAATTGGCTATTTTACTTACTCTTTTGGGGTGTTTTTGGGTGCTGGGGTGCTGATTTCCTTTATTTATCTGCTGATTTTTTGGGGCTGATTTGTGCTGAACAGCCAAATGTTTATTAATAATTCTGGACAGTCCTTTAGGCTGTTTTTATGCCGATTTTATGTTGTTTAGCCATTTTTAGGGCTTGTTTTGGGCAAAAGAGTTTTGCTTCATTTTGAAGGCTGATTTGTATATTTGAAGAGCTATTTAAGAGCCGTTTTGGCTATTTTGTGTTGTTTTGACGGCTAACGTTGAGATTTGCAGTCTCGGTGGAGGACTGTTTTGGTTGGATAGCCCTTATAGACATTTCTTTTGTCGTTTATTTTGACTTTAGGATTTTAACGGATTTTACATGTTTATTCGTAAATCTTTTAAAACATTACCGCTACGAATATCAAGTGACGCAACCCAAATAAAAATGCGTACAATTTCAGTGGTTCTCGCGGCCCAGAAATAAGAGGATGGCGTCACAAGATAACTGTGGCGGCAATGCAAACAAGAGTGTGGATAAAGGCAAGACTGTGGTGAGATTCTTATTTCTTGAATTAAGTTTTAATTCACATAATTTCTTATTTCAATTTTATTTTTGGAATAAACATTGCATGTGCATATGAGTTTAACTCAATGATATATCTCTATGAAATAAATGTGGGCGAGGGAAAAACATAAAAGCGGTACATATTTCTGAGGGGATTATTTTATTAAAAACTCATATTTTCACGAAAATTACGATCAAGATAAAAATTGATTTAAAACTCTGCATAGGGAAATGTGAATAATTTGAATCCTATGATATAGAGGCATCTACTGATGGATTCATCAGTAGGGGTGAGCCTACACTAACGCCCTTCCGGGGCAGGGACCAATTCAAATTTGCATGTCGGAGCATTTCCTATTTTATGTAACTAAAATTAAGGGGTAATTTAAGAATCAGTATTGAGGATAATAAAATAAATGTTTTATTGTAATGTATGCATATTGTTATCTCTCTTGTTTGCATGTATGACTATTCACGAAATACTTTTTTCACTTAGTCATAATTTTTATGACTAACCTTTTGTGGGTCCATTTTTTTTAAGGAAACAGGAACAACTTCTAGTACTCGGAAAGGAATTCCACTGGAAGAGTTGGCGAAGGTATGGCTGAGAATTTTTATAGGCATTGGTGAAGCTCAGGAAAGACACAAAGCATCATTGATTTTTGTATTGAGTATAGTTGAATGTTTGTAGTCGCTTTATCGACAGATGTAAATAAATAAATGAATGAATGAAATTTCAGTGTTCATGCTCTTTGTACAGTGATGTTGCGACCTTTTTATTGAAAACATGTTCGATTCTCGAATCATTTGGGAAGCCCAGAATTAGGGTCTTCACAGCTTGTTATCAGAGGGAATGATTTTCCATAATTTGTTGCAGACAATACAAAGTCACGACACAATTTAAGAATGTGACATAATTAATTTAAAACTTACGTATAGGAACCTCTAAGTTAACATCGTTACGAGATTCGAGAAAAACGTGAATATCAAGATCAGAGGAAAGCGACAGGACATTGTGATAACTTTCAAATCAGAAAGCTCGTTTTCGAGGACGAAAACTCATTAAGGAGAGAAGAATTGGGACGACCAAAAGAGCGCCAATTAAAATTAACTATTTCCACGATGACGATCAAGAGGCAAGAGGCAATATAGATATTTTCGTATTATTTTTCGTATTTTCCATTTCGTTTTATTGTTTAAATTTCCTTTATTTTGATATTGGGGGTGCTAATAGCCATTTCAAGTAATGATAAATGGTCTGCCATTTAATTATGGGCTTGTATTGGGCTGGCTGAGATAGTTGGGTTGGCTGCTTTTATGTGGGATAGCTGAGTTAGGTGTGCTGGCTGGTTTTGGTGAACTGGCTGATTGGGTGTTGGCTGGTCTGGACTTTGGGTTTGTTTGGGTGGCATCTGTAGCGGTGCTTGGATTTTACTTGCCGCTGACCGCTTATCCTTGTTATATATCGAGCCCGAGTCGTTGCTTCTCCCGCGCATTTCACTCTGCCGCTGCTCTGCTCCTGCGATTTCTTCCTACTGTTGTGACTACCGGCCTCTTCTTCTTCTTTTTCTCCATGGCTTTCTCTTTGTGCTTCTGAGTGGTCGTTGCTTCTGTACCGACAAAGTTGTTGTGTCGTCGTTGTTTCTGTGTTGATGATTCTGTGGTGAGCCGCTGTTAGGGCTTGCTGCTACTGCTTCCCTCTGCTACTCCCTGTCCTCTGCTGCTATCGTGTTGCTTCCTCTGCCCCTGGTTTAGGGCTTTTTGCCGCTTCCGAGTTGCTGTTGTTCCTTGTTGTTACTCCTGAGCTACTTCTGTGGAGCTGCTATGCTATACCGTGGCCTTCTCCTCGCCTCTATTGCTGTAAAGAAATTTCTTCTCTTCCCTTTTACTGGTTTGGTTATTACTTCTCTAGTTGGCTATTTTACTTACTCTTTTGGGCTGTTTTGGGGTGTTAGGGTGCTCATTTCCTTTATTTATTTGCTGATTTTTGGGGGCTGGTTTGTGTTGAACAGCCAAATGTTTATTAATAATTCTGGACAGTCCTTTAGGCTGTTTTTATGTTGATTTTATGTTGGTTAGCCATTTTTGAGGCTTGTTTTGGGCAAAAGAGTTTGCTTCATTTTGAGGGCTGATTTGTATATTTGAAGAGCTATTTAAGAGTCGTTTTGGCTATTTTGTGCCGTTTGGACGACTAAGGTTGAGATTTGCAGTCTCGGTGGAGGACTGTTTTGATTGGATAGCCCTTATAGACATTTCTTTTGTCGTTTATTTTGACTTTCGGATATTAACGGATTTTACACGTTTATTCGTAAATCTTTTTAAAACATTACTACTACGAATATCAAGTGACGCAACCCAAATAAAAATGCGTACAATTTCATTACTTCCTGAGGCCCTGAAATAAGAGGATGACGTCACAAGATAACTGTGGCGGCAATGCACACAAGAGTGGATAAAGGCAAGACTGTGATGAGATTCTTATTTCTTGAATTAAGTTTTAATTCACATAATTTCTTATTTCAATTTTATTTTTTGAATAAACATTGTTTGTGCATATGAGTTTAACTCAATGATATATCGCGATAAAAGAAATGTGGGCGATGGAAAAACATAAAAACGGTACATATTTCTGAGTGGATTATTTTATTAAAAACTCTTATTTTCATGAAAATTAGGATCAAGATAAGAATTGATTTAAAACTCTGTATAGGAAAATGTGAAGTATTCGTTCGATGATGTAGAGGCATCTACTGATGGATTTACCAGTAGTGGTGAGTCTACACTTACGCCCTTCGGGGGTAGGGCCCAATTCAAGTTTGCATGTCGGAGTATTTCTTATTTTATGTAACTAAAATTAAGGTATATTTAAGGATCAGTATTGAGAATAATAAAATAATTGTTTTATTGTAATGTATGCATATTGTTATCTCCCTTGTTTGCACGTATGACTATTCATGAAACACTTTTCCCACTTAGTCATAATTTTTATAACTAACGCTTTGTGCACCCATTTTTTTAAGGAAACAAGAACCACTTCTAGTACTCGAAAAGGAATTCCACTGGAAGAGTTGGCGAAGGTATGGTTGAAGATTTTTATAGGCATTGGTGAAGCTCAGGAAAGACACAAAGCATCGTGTACCGATCCTACTGGTGATTTTTGTATTGAGTATAGTTGAATGTTTGTAGTCGTTTTATCGACGAATGTAAATAAATAAATGAATTAATAAAATTTCTGTGTTTGTGCTCTTTGTACTGTGATGTTGCGACCTTTTTATTGAAAACATGTTCGATTCTCGAATCATTTGGGAAGCCCATAATTAGGGTCTTCACATTGGCTACTGTCAATTAGCTTGTGCTAGTTGTCAATTGTTGTGCATCAACCTCTAGGCATCGCAAATTGGCGGTTATTTCATAGTGTAACGACCCAAATTTTATGTTTCATTGTTTTAGTATTTTTTTGTTCGATCAATTCCGCGGATTTGGCTTTGGTTTGTACGACTTCTCTTTATTTTACAATATAAATATGACGAAAAATAAAATGTCAAGTGATTGATATTTCCATCGTAAATATTTGATGTTTTCACGTAACTTGTTTGATGACGATTGCTTATGAATAAATCCTATTAAATGAATTTAGGGACATGTATTAATTGATATATGTGTGTATATATGCATGTATGTGTGTAAAATATATATGTGTGTGTGTAAAATATATATGTGTGTGTGTTTGTATTATATATATATATATGTGTGTGTTTGTATTATATATATATATGTGTGTGTGTGTGCGCGCGCGAGTGACAGTGCACGGGGGCACCCCCAATGTCTCGCTCGACAGTACCCTGGCCGCAGCGGCGCTTCAATAGGGCCATCGCAGGCGGTGGCCCTGCCGAAACACCATCGGACTACCGCCCCCACCCCTCCCCCCGGAGGGTTCGCCGGAGTACGGACGTCCCGGCCGGTGGGCTACGGGCAGTCTGCCGACGGCGGGCCCAAAACTCTAGCTCACGGGCAGGGAAGCGCCGCCTGACAACCCACGGCGGGTTCGCCAGTGCCCGGCGACCCCGTCGGTGGGCTCCACTGCTCCAAGCATGTGCCTCATCCTTGAATCGAATCCTTTTTTAAAAACTGGCCAAGTTCTAATCGTGGAGGCGTAGCGATGGGGAGCTCCGCAAGCGAGAGATGTCAGAGGTGTATTCGAGGAAAGTTGTAATTAGGCATATCAGCGGTATTTTCGAAAAGCTACCATTAAGAAAATCATCTTTATTAAAGTTGATTAATTAATATTGTATTTATTTTAAGCTGCATTAAATAATTGATAGGAGAGGAGCGTCAAACCTATCGCAGTCGAGGTACTATCGCGATTGGTCGTAGGGGTGAAGCCCGCCGCTGCTGGCAGGGTACTATCACGCGAGGTCATAATAGGGGCGGAGCCCCGTGTCGGGCACTCGTGTGTGTGTGTGTGTGTGTATATCTTATTATATAAAGCAATATAGGTATTTGGAGGCACACCATAGATCAAACAAGAGCCATTGGATCATGAGAGAAGATGGGGGGAGAGAGTTGGGAGAGAGAGAAAGAGAGAGGGGAGGAGAGAGGGAGAGAGAGAAAGGAAGAGAGATGGCGGAAGGGAGAGGAGAAAGGGGGAGGAGAGAAAGGGAGAGAGATGGGAAAGAGAGAGAAAAAAGAGAGAAAGATTGCGTGAAATTAATGTTTTTACGACAAACGTATTTTTTTTATAAAATAAAAATTGTAATATTGATTTATATTTTTTTACGGTCATTTTGAGTACTCATATGTATATATTACGGGCACTGCCCGTCTTGATGTGGGTGCACCACGTTTTGATGTGGGTGCATCCCGCTTTGATGCGGGCGCAGCCCGCAACAACGGATCAAGCACGGGAGAAGCCCGTTCGGAGGCGGGCGAAGCAAGCCTGGATGCGGCCGAAGGCCGCCCGAGAGCATCGAGCACGGGCGTAGCCCGTGCAAAGATGCTCGTATATATATATGTATATATGGATCATTCCTGAGAACCGACATTTCCTCCTCCGTTTACTCTCATATGGAATTTTCTTCGCGGCTCTCGCAGACTTAGCTTTTGAGCTCGATGAGCAGCTCGACGCAGTCGCTGACTCGGAATTGAAGGGGCTTTGCTTCTACATATGAAGTAAGCCTATTCTCTTCACTCCTTTTCATCCTCATGTGGATTTGTTCTGGATAATAAGAGGGCAAAAATTTTTCTTACCTACTAACACTGTAAGACTAGTTCCTCTGCCCTTCTTTTCTTCCTTTTATCATTGCTAGCTTTTTGTTATTGCTACATGGTATAGAAATAAATGATGGATGAGCTAGAGGGTTTTGAATTACAGATCGATCGTGGGCACCATGGATGGCCGTCGAGGTTTCTTGGCAACCTGTGCTGCCCTATCCGATGCTCCTCCTTGTGGAATTTTTAGTTCAGTTTCTTTTAGTTGTTGGAGGAATAGATGGAAACGGGTGGCCTGATTTCTTCTTAAATGCATTGTTTGTATGCGTGTTCTTCCATGTTGGGGGTTTTGTTTTATTCCGCGGATAGTGCTCTCCCTGTTCTCCCCCCTCTTTTATTTCCTTCTTGTCTCTCGATGATAATAGATATGATGAAAAGAAAGTTTGAGTTATTTTTCATTTTTACGATTCCTTGGCTATTTGCTAATGTTATTGATTTGGGTTAACCTAAATTTGTTATTGATACAAGTGAAGGATTAAGCTATAGAGAAACAAATTGCTAAAGCTTTCTTTTCACCTTCTCCAAATCTCCATCTCCTTCTATAATATGTGTTATTCTCGTTTAATTATCCTATTGATGTCTTGTAATATTAACAAAAGATTTTATTTAGTTTATCAGCATTTTGGTCTTGGGGTAAAGTTAAGAATTCAATTTGGAAAAATAGATCTTAAGTTATGTAAATGAAGTAATGCTTCTTCCATTACAGAAGTCCTCTTCCACATTATTCCTCTTATTCATGCTGCTATCTCTCTCTTTTCTCTATTTCTTTTATACACTACTGGAGGTGTTGGTGATGATTTTATAATGATGTGCCGTGTGAAAAGAAATATGCATCGTGGGAAATGAAATGTGCATTGTGGATGAAATGTGCCTCTAGGGGATAAATTGGAAAATGTGCCTAAACGAAATAGTGGATGGTCCAAAAGGGAAACCCAAGCGAGAAATTAGAACTACATGGGTTTGAATCGGTATAGCTAGGATACAAAGTACGTAGGCGGTGGAGGTAAAACTGTTTCAACAAAAAGGAGTCTGATTATCACTCCCCTCACAAATACTTTACTACACTTTCTTAGAATGGTAAATATGTTTTATACAATAAGACTGGTGAATGTTTGTTGAGTGCAGGTACAGACACAAGAGACTAGTGATGAAAAGTGAGTCAATGTCATGATGATGAGCAACTGGTGGTTACGACATTAATGAAGTAAGTTATGTTTGGTAATATTTTATTATGTTATATTTTATTGCTTTTCTGTCCTTACTATTTGAAATCGTTGGTTTGAAAATTAAGAACATAATTAAAGACTAAGAATGAACTGAAATATTGACTTGATAGTAAAAAATCAAACAATTAAAATGACGAGTTAAAAATAAGACTTAAAGAAAGCTAACAAAGAAAACAGGAACATAAGGTTTGAAAATTATGATGACAGTGTTAGACGATAATAATACAAATGAATTACTGCTTGCTTCAATGAGATTTTCAACCCACACTTTCTTCCGGCACCGTTAATTTGAGTCTTCCGGGTCGGGGTGTGAGTGGGTCACATAAGCCTTGAGCGGGTCAAATTATTCTATCATTTACTGTAATAGCTCTATGGAATTGTCATAAACGTTTGTGTAGAAAGAGCTCAAAATCTTGTATATATTTCTTGTGTGTAAATACAAGGAGAGAATACAAATATATAAGAGAGAAAAGGAGAGAGGAAGTCTTATACAAGATGTGGGACTAATAAGAGAAGAGGTAAAAGATCAAATACATGGGCCCAATAATAGGCCTTTTTACATGGGCTTTTCTAACACTCTCCCGCAAGCTGGAGCGTACAAATCGTATGCGTCAAGCTTGGACAAGCACTGATAAAAGAGAGTACTGGAAAGAGCCTTTGTGAGGACGTCCGCAACTTGTTCTGTCCCCGGAACATGCTTCAGGTCGAGTTTCTTCATTTGAACCTTTTCCCAGATGAAGTGACAGTCGACTTCAATATGTTTTGTTCTCTCGTGGAATATCGGGTTCTTGGCTATATGTATGGCAGCCTGGCTGTCACAGAGGAGGAGAGCTGGGGAAGGGAGCTTTACACCCAGATCGGTAAGAAGACCTTCAAGCCAAGTTAGTTCAGAAACCACCGGCGTCATTGTCCGGTATTCTGCCTCAGCCGATGATCGAGCAACGACCGCTTGTTTCTTGCTTCTCCAAGTAATCAAATGTCCTCCAAGATATGTGCAAAAGCCACTGGTTGACCATCGATCATCAAGGGAACCAGCATAATCGGCATCGGAATACGCCACCAACGTTGGAGCTGAAGATGAGGTTTTGTAAACCAAACCTAGACCAAGAGCCGTTTAAAGGTATCTGATAATGCGTTCAACGGCCTGAAGATGAGATCTTCGAGGAGTATGCATGTATCGACTGACAATCCCAACAACGAAGGAAATATCTGGTCTGGTTACCGTGAGGTAGATCAATTTCCCAACGAAACAACGATAGTATTCTGTATTCTGGAGTAGGAGATCTGAGTCAGATGCCTGAGCGCACAACTTGTGATTTGCATCTATTGGGGTGTCAATTGGCTTACAGCCTGAATAGCCAGCATCTCGAAGGAGGTCGAGGCAATACTTCTGCTGAGAGAGGACGAGACCGTCTGGCCGTCTGGCAACCTCAAAGCCCAAGAAGTACCAAAGGGGCCCCAGATCTTTTGTTTGAAAAACTATGCCCAGGTGTAGTTTGACCTCTTGTATTCCTTTCGAGTCGTCTCCCGTAATTACGATATCGTCAACATAAACTAACAAAAAACAGTTCTCGTTGTTCGGTGACGAGTGAATAGCGAGAAGTCTGCCGAGCTTCGAGTAAAACCAACCTCTCGAAGGGCCTTACTGAATTTGTCAAACCACGCCCGTGGGGATTGTTTGAGACCATACAGAGCCTTCGTCAGACGACAGACCTGAGACTCTCCTGTGGTCTCAAACCCGGGAGGTTGCTACATATATACTTTTCTTGGAGATCGTCATTCAGAAAGGCGTTCTTAATACCGAGTTGGAATAAAGGACACCGGTGATGGACAGTCACGGAGATGAGGACTCGAACGGTGTTGAGTTTGGCAACCCGAGAAAACATTTCTTCATAGTCAAGCCCTTGTTGTTGGGTGAAACCACGAGCCACCAGACGAGCTTTCAGGCGGTCAATCATTCCGTCAGCAGCATGTTTGATAACACAAACCCATTTACACCCAACCGGTGTGTGACCGGGAGGAAGGGGTACAAGAATCCATGTATGGTTGGCCCAGAGAGCAGTCATTTCCTCTTTCATGGCGGCCCGCCATCCAGGATGTTGTAGCGCCTCCTGCACAGAGTTAGGAACCGAAATCGAGGAAAGAGAAGTAGCAAATGGGTGGAGGTGAGGAGAGAGGCTGAGCAAGGAGACACAGTTTGCCAGAGGATGAGCAGTGGAGACAGGTAGCTGATCAGCAGGGCGCGGAGTAGCCGAGGTCGAGGCCGACTGCAAAGGCGCAACGGAGTCGGACGGGCGGCGAAAGTAGACATGGATGACAGGTGGCCTGGAGGGGGCAGGAGTCGAAGCAGGTGGTCCTAGTGGTAGAGGTACAGTAACGGGAATAACAGGTCGTGGGAGGAGTGGTGGCAGAGGTTCCGGCGTGTAAGGAGTGGGTAAAGGAGCAGAGAAGAACGGTTGATCTTCCCGGAAGGTAACATCAGCAGAAACGGAAACCTTGCGGGTAGCGGGAGAGCAACATACATAGCATTTCTGCGTACGTGAATAACCAACAAAGACATGTTTAGTGGCCCGGGGTTCCAACTTGTTCGTGGACGGACCCAGGCGGTGAACATAGCAGGTGGAGCCAAAAACCCGAGGCAGGAGAGGGAAAGCCGGAGTAGAGGGAAAGAGGAGGCTAAACGGAGTAGCATAGTGGAGGACGGAGGAAGGAAGCCGGTCGATCAGGAAGCACGCAGTAGAGACCATAAAGTTCCAGTAACTTTTGGGGACATGCATTTGAAGCATGAGAGAGCGGGCAACATCTAGCAAGTGTCGGTTCTTCCGTTCGGCAACGCCGTTTTGCTGGGGTGTGTAAGCACAGATGTTTGATGAAGAATCCTGAATTCATAGCACAAGGCCGCAAAGCCGTGGCTAGTGTATTCGCGAGTACTATCGGTGCGTAATGTTTTGATGGTAGTGTTGAATTGTGTACGGGTTTCAAGGACAAAGGCCCGAAAGACACGAGGGAGTTCGGTACGATCACACAGTAAGTAAAGTCACGTTGTGCGAGAGTAGTCATCAATAAACGTGATGAAATAGCGATAACCAGAAATACTAGTAACTTTATAAGGACCCCAAATGTCTGAATGCACTAAATGAAAAGGAGCAGTGCTCCGGGTACAATGTGCAGGAAAAGAAGAATGCGGCTGCTTGCCGAAGATACAAGACTCGCACTGAAAATGATGAAGGGAAACATCAGAAAGAGCCCGCTGGAGCACCGGGAGAGGAGCGTGGCCAAGACGTCGATGTCACTCACTGGAGGAGATAAAAGATAGGACAGTGGGATAGTCATCGAGAAGGTAGAGCGCGCTCTGCAGTGTGCCTCTACCAATGGTAGTCCGCGTCCGCTGATCCTGTATGAGAAAAGAACAGGGGGTGAATATAACAGAGCAATTTAGATCATTTGTAAGACGACCAACAGCAAGTAAATTGAACGGGGAGCTCGAAACATGAAGAGTCGAGCGAAGGGAGAGCGATGGGTTGAGTACAAGGTCAGTCGAGCCAGAGACGAGAACCTTTTTCCCATTTGCCACGGTGATATACTTTGGATGAGGAGAATTCGTGTACTTGGGTGGCCGTTGCGAGGAAATATTATGATGAGTGGCACTCGAGTCCAGGATCCATCGCGGTCTAGTGGATAAACAAGCAGTACCTGTGTTGGAGGCGGTGGAGATGGAGGCAGAGGGCGGGTTGAGCAGCCCTTGGAGTTGCTGGAGATGGAGACGAACAGCCTCAAGGTCAGAAGGAGCGGCAGAGGATGTGTCCGCAGCAACCGTGGTTGTCGGACGAGGAGGATAACCAATCTTCTTGTAGCAGGTCGCCGCATAATGGTCGTCCTTCCCGCAGTAGGAACAAGTCAGCCGACCCCGACCACCGCGTCGGCAGCCCCTAGAACTCGAACGGCCACCACGAACAGAAGTAGGTGGGGGCAGTAAGGGGGAAGTGGTTTGCTGAAGAAGGACCGAGGGCGGAGGCGCAGTAGTATCAGGAGGTGGTGAAACACGGAGGAGCATGGAGCATACATCAGATAAGGAGGGTATAATGGAGGAAGCCAAAATCTGGGTGCGAATATTCTGAAGGTGAGGCGGGAGACGAGCCATCATGATGGAAATGCAGACGGCCTCTTTCTGAGCACGCTGAGTAGCACGGTCATTGGTAGACGGTTGATGTTGAATCCAGGCCTCAGCGAGAGTCTTTGCACGAGAGACAAAAGAGGTCATGTCAGAAGCCCCCCCCCCCCCCTCTGTGTAGAGAGCCAGAAGATCGGTGAGGATGTCATAGAGATGCTGAAGACAGTCTTTACCCGAGTACAGGGAGTGCAGTTCATCCCACATAGGTTTGGCCGTTTCGTGATATATGGTCATCTGATACAGTTCGCCATCGAGGGAATTGAGGAGTCAGGTCTGAACACAGCCATCATTGTGGAGCCATTCGTCGGTAGAAGGAGGAGGAGTCTGAGTGAGGTGAGGCAAAAGGCCCTTGGCCTGAAGAACCCAGCGAACAGAATGAACCCAAGGGAGAAAATTCTTCTACCAGGAGAGGGAAATTGTTGTAATCCGCAGCTCATCACGGATTTCAGGAACAAGTGTCGGGCGGTCTGTAGAGGGGCTGGCCGCAGTTGAGTCGTTGGAAGTCATTGCGGGGAGAGGAAGCATAATCGGCGGACTGCAAAAGCGGACTGACGCAGGAGCCCGCTGGGAAGAGAGCGAGCAAGAACCCCGAAGGGCGGGTCGCAGCGGCTAGGGCAAGAGGCAAGGAGGAGCAGTCCGCAGCGAACTGGGGCAGTCCGCAGGGACAGGAAGGGAGCTCGGCGAGTGGAGATAGACAGCAGTGGACTGGAGCAGTCCGCAAGAAGGGAAATTGCAGAGAAACTTGAGCAGCTCGCGAAAAGAGAGAGGCCGCAGCGACGGACTGGAGCAGTCCGCGATTTGAGAGAGTCCGCAGCGGTTAGGAACAGTCCGCGATAGAGAGAGGCCGCGGCGGACTGGAGCAGTCCGCAAGAGGGGAAAACGCAGCGGACCTTGAACAGTCCGCGAGCAAGGAGCCCGCAGCGGATATGAACAATCCGCGGCGGGATAAAACAAGAGACCGCGAGCGAGAAGAGAGCTCGGTCTGGACAGGGGTAGAAGCTCGCAACAAGGAGAGAAGGGAAGAAAGCGGACTGGAAGAAAGCCCGCGGGGACTGGAGGAGCTTGCAGCGGACAGAATGAGAACTGCAGGGAGAAGTGGGCCCCGTGGAACAGGGAGAGAAGTGGCTATAAGAAGTCCGAGGAGGAGGGTGGAACCACGGTGAAGAAGAGGAAGCGGATGCAGAAATACAGGTCGCTGAAGACTGAGGTCGCAGTTCTCCAAGCGGCGGAGGGAGGACGGATAGACAGAGCGGGCCGCAGTAGGCCGCAGGAGAGCGCAGGCTGCAGCGGGAAACTGAGCAGGCCGCAGGAAGCCGCAGGCCGCAGAGGGTAGACGAGCAGGCCGCAGGAGATCAAAAGAAGCGGATAGAGTTCTGGAGTCCGCGGGAGGCAACAAGTGCCTCTGATACCATGTAGAAAGAGCTCAAAATCTTGTATATATTTCTTGTGTGTGTAAATACAAGGAGAGAATACAAATATATAGGAGAGAAAAGGCGAGAGGAAGTCTTATACAAGATGTGGGACTAATAAGAGAAGAGGGAAAAGATCAAATACATGGGGCCCAATAATAGGCCTTTTTACATGGGCTTTTCTAATATTTTGGAACCTTTATTATAAGGGGAAAAGGTTATGTAGGGATTCCAAGTAAAAAAAAACAGGGATGGTTCAGTTTTGGTAGATAATCTAAAGGTCAAAAGAATGGACCGAACCCCTATGGTGTGGTATGGGTGGCACTACATGTCCAGTGCCACGTGACTTAGCCAGGTAAGAATTGCATAGGCATCAAGCTATGTGATGTGTTAGTCGTAGAAGATACGTAAGAGTTAAGGCACGATCTTGACATCGAGTCAAGATGATAATAAAGAGACCAACAGATGCAAGACAGGTCGGTCCGAGGAGGCAGTTGGTATGAGGTGGACTAGAATAAAAACATAAAATCATAAATTAATGCATGCTCAAAATATTCATTACATTAAACGAAGACAATACTTATACTCTCTAAATACATATAACATTGATTTTTCTTTCCATTATGCACACATACAAACAAGTAAATCTATTTCATTGCTATTGATGCATACCTCTATCTGTTTAAGCTTGCTTTCAAATAGCTTCTCTCTATGTTCATCCTGCAAGAACAAATACCAGTATAACAACCATCAATTTTTCTTGTGGTAAATCAATTAATAACCTGAAGCAATTATTCATGATTCCACGTGCTTCATCCAAGCTGAAGCAATTAATCCAACTTCTGAGCTAGTATACTTGAATAATTGAGAGAATTTCAAATTAGTAAATAAAAACATATGGTAAGGCTTTCCCTCAGAGTATCTCCATCAAGAGTAGGTTCAGCAAGCACAAATATACGGTCAATCAGAACAATAATAGGTGCTTTTCCAAAGCTTTTCCAAGGAACCTATATAAAGGCATAAGAAATTTAGAACATTGCAGAAACGTTGTCCAGTATATTAAATTTTGAAAATAAACTATACATCATAGGTAAATGCAATTATGCATTGCAGACATAGATTTCTACCAGAATTGTTTTGTCAGAAGTCGTAAATTAGTAAACCTACAAGAAAAATATCAGTCAAAAGAAGGTGAAGTTATCAATGAAACATTGTAAATGGTCCCTGTTGGAAGAGCCCAAAGCTTGTATGTATTATTTCAGTATGTAAATACAAGGAGAGAATACAAATATATAGGAGAAAAGAGAGAAGAATAAATCCTATACATGATGTGGGACTAAAGAAGGAGAGGAAAAATGGGCCACCAAATGGGCCTTTTACATGGGCTTTTCTAATACTCCCCCGCAAGCTGGAGCGTACAAGTCGTATGCGCCAAGCTTGGATAGGCACTGATAGAAGAGGGTACTAGGTAGAGCCTTGGTGAGGATGTCAGCAACCTGTTCAGTACCCGGAACATGCTTGAGCTCGATCTTCTTCATGTGGACTTTCTCTCGGATGAAATGACAATCTACCTCAATATGCTTCGTTCTTTCATGGAAGACCGGGTTTTTGGCAATATGTATGGCAGCTTGACTGTCACAAAAGAGGAGAGCTGGTGAAGGTAGTTTAACTCCAAGGTCGGTAAGGAGACTCTCAATCCATGTGAGTTCAGAGACCACAGCAGCCATTGCCCGATATTCTGCTTCTGCTGAGGATCGAGCAACCACCGCTTGTTTCTTGCTTCGCCAAGTAATCAGATGTCCTCCAAAATAAGTGCAAAACCCGCTAGTAGATCGTCGATCGTCGAGGGAGCCAGCGTAGTCGGCATCAGAGTATGCCACTAGTGTAGGAATGGAAGATGAGGTTTTGTATACAAGTCCTTGGCCAGGAGCTGTCTTAAGATATCTGAGAATGCGTTCCACAGCCTGGAGATGAGAGCTTCGAGGAGAGTGCATATAGCGACTCACAAGTCCCACAGCGAAAGATATATCAGGTCTTGTAACTGTTAGGTAGATAAGCTTCCCAACGAGACGACGGTAATATTCTGGATTTGGTAGAAGCGAATCAGAATCTGAGCCCTGAGCACATATTTTGTGATTTGCATCCATGGGAGTGTTAATAGGTTTGCAACCAGAGTAGCCTGCATCATGAAGAAGATCCAGGCAATATTTGCGCTGAGAGAGAACCAACCCATCTGACCGTCTGGCCACTTCCAGACCGAGGAAGTACCGAAGAGGACCCAGATCTTTAGTTTGGAAGACGGAGCTCAGATGTAGCTTAACGGCCTGTATGCCGTCCAAGTCACTGCCAGTAATAATGATGTCGTCGACATATACCAACAGGAGAACCGTACCAGTGGCTTGGTGATGAGTAAACAATGAGAAGTCAGCCGAGCTGCGAGTGAAGCCAATGTCCCGGAGAGCTTTGCTGAACTTGTCGAACCATGCCCGAGGGGATTGTTTGAGACCATATAGAGATTTGAGAAGATGACAAACCCGTGACTCCCCCGTGGTCTCAAACCCGGGAGGTTGTTGCATGTAAACTGTTTCCTGAAGGTCGCCGTTCAGGAAAGCATTCTTGACGTCGAGTTGAAACAAGGGCCACTGGCGATGGACAGCCACAGAGAGAAGAATGCGGACCGTGTTGAGCTTAGCGACCGGAGAGAAGGTCTCGTCATAGTCCAGCCCCGGTTGCTGGGTGAAGCCACGAGCAACCAACCGAGCTTTGAGGCGATCAATGGTCCCATCAGGAGCATGTTTAATGACGAAAACCCATTTGCACCCAACGGGTTTCTGGCCGGGAGGAAGGGGCACCAGGGTCCAGGTCTGGTTGGCCCAAAGAGCAGCCATCTCTTCTTCCATGGCCGCACGCCACCCAGGATGTTGAAGAGCGTCCTGGACAGAAGTAGGAAGAGAGACCGAGGAGAGCGAAGTAGCCAAGGCCTGAAGAGGTGGAGAGAGGCGATGGAGAGAAACATAATCCGCCATTGGATGAGCGGTAGAGGCCGACACCGGAGCAGCAGAACACGGAGAAGCCGAGGTCGAAGCCGACTGCAGAGGAGCAACGGGAGGAAGAGGGCGACGAGCATAGACCCGAATAACTGGGGGTCGAGGAGGGTCAGCGGTGGGAGGAGGCGGAGGGATGGTGGGAGGTGAGTGGACATGGATCACTGGCCGGGGAAGGGAGGGTGTTGTAGGAGGTGGTGGTAGAAGTGGTGGCAAAGGAGGAGGGAAGAAGGGTTGATCCTCCCGGAAAGTAACATCAGCCGAAACAGAAACCTTCCGGGTGACCGGAGAGTAGCAAACATAGCCCTTTTGGGTACGGGAGTAGCCGACAAAAATGTGTTTGGCCGCACGGGGATCCAGTTTGTCAAGAGTGGGGCCCAGGTTATGGACAAAGCAGGTACATCCAAAAACCCGGGGGGTGAGGGGGAAGGCGGGTGTGGAGGGAAAAAGAAGGCTGAAGGGGGTAGCGTTCTGGAGAACGGGAGAGGGGAGACGGTTGATAAGGAAACATGCTGTGGACACCGCAAAGTTCCAGAAGACTTTGGGAACGTGCATGTGAAGCATGAGAGAGCGAGCCACATCGAGCAAGTGGCGGTTCTTGCGTTCGGCGACCCCGTTTTGTTGAGGGGTGTAGGGACAAGAGGTCTGGTGAACAATACCGAAGTTTGCGCAGAGAGTGGCAAACTCGTGGCTAGTATATTCTCGTGCATTATCAGAGCGGAAAGTTTTAATGGTGGTAGAGAATTGCGTACGAGTCTCTAACACAAACGCCTGAAAGACACGAGGAAGCTCAGAGCGATCATGCAGGAGATACAACCAAGTAGTACGAGAGTAATCATCAATAAAGGTTAGAAAATAACGATAACCAGAAATGCTAGAAACTTTATAGGGTCCCCAAATATCAGAATGTATTAAATCAAATGGAGCAGAGCTCCTAGTACAATGAGCTGGATAAGAAGAGCGAGGCTGTTTGCCAATAATACAAGAATCACATTTAAAACCAGAAAGAGAAAGGTCGGGAAGCGCCTTCTGCAGGATAGGTAGAGGGGCATGCCCAAGCCGACAATGCCAATCAGACGAGGAAACGGAGGAAAGGGAGGTGGGAGAGACATCGAGGAGGTAAAGCCCGTTCTGCAGCCGACCCCTACCAATGGTAATCCGCGTCTGCCGATCCTGTATCAAAAAACCAGAAGAGGTGAAGGTGATAAAGCAATTCATATCAGTAGTAAGACGACCAACAGAGAGTAAATTAAAAGGTGAGGCTGACACATAAAGAACGGAGCAAAGAGAGAGAGAGGGAGGAAGGAGGAGATCCGCGCAGCCGGAGACCGGGACAAGCGCACCATTGGCCACAGTAATAGACGGGGGGTGAGCAGCAGCAGAGAACTGGGGCGGCCGTATAGAAGTGATGTGGTGGGTGGCTCCCGAGTCCAGGATCCAGCGAGAGCTGGAAGAGAGACAGGCAGTACCTGCAGCGGAGGTGGAGACAATACCTGCATGGGAGGTGGAGGCATGGGAAGCAGAAGGGGGGTTGAGGAGCCCCTGGAGTTGTTGCAGCTGAAGGCGAAGAGCCTCAAGATCCGTACCAGTCGGAGGAGAGCTATCGGTAACAGCAGCAGTAGCCGGGCGAGGGGGGTAGCCATGTTTCTTGTGACAAACGGCTTCAGTATGGCCATCCCGGCCGCAGTAGGTGCACTTGGGCCGTCCGCGGCCACCACGGCCCCGCCCACGGGAGCCCGTACGGCCACCCCGAGGAAAGGAGGGTTGTGGGAGTAAAGGAGGAAGGGCCTGCTGAAGAAGGGCCGGCGAGGGTGGTGCAGGAGCCTCCGGTGGAGGTGGTACGCGAAGTAGCATCGAGCAGACATCAGAGAAAGAAGGGGTAGTGGGTGAAGCCAGAACCTGGGCCCGAATACTGTGTAGGTGTGGCGGGACGCGAGCCATAATCATAGCAATACAAACAGCCTCCTTCTGGGCGCGTTGGGCAGCGAGATCAGTAGTCGCGGGCTGGTGCTGAATCCAGGCTTCCGTGAGAGTTTTAGCACGGGTCACGAAGGAGGTCATGTCCAGAGCTTTGCCAACATCCAAGGCTTGAAGATCAGTGAGGATGTCAAAAAGGTGTTGAAGGCTGTCCTTCCCGGAGTACAGCGAATGAAGTTCATCCCACATGGCTTTAGCAGTCTCATGATACATGATCATCTGGTACGGCTCACCCTCGACCGAGTTCAGGATCCAGGTCTGGACACGACCGTCATTGCGGAGCCAATCATCAGTAGAATGAGTTGGTGGGCCCTGGGTAAGGTGACGGGCAAGGCCCTTGGCCTGTAGGACCCGACGGACAGAGTGGACCGAGGGGATGAAGTTGGCCTTGCCAGAGAGAGAAATAGTAGTAATCCGAAGCTCATCTCGAAGTTCGAGAGGAGCCACGTGGTCGGCAGAGGGTTGAGCGGTAGTGGAGTCGCTGGAGGACATGGCGACTGAAGAGCAGCAGACAGCAGGGCTCGGAGAGAAAGGAGGGCCCGCAGCGGTCTGGAGGTCGCGGCGGTCTGGAGGTCGCGGCGGTCTGGAGGTCGCGGCGATCTGGAGGTCGCGGCGGTCTGGAGGTCGCGGCGAGTTGGAAGAGGTCGCAGCTCAGTGGAGCAGATCGCAGCTGGTGAGAGCAGAGCTGGAGCAGTTCGCGACAGAGGCCGCGGCGAACTGGGGCAGGTCGCAGCAGCGGACAGGAGCAGTCCGCAAGAGGTCGCGGCGAACTGGGGCAGGTCGCGGCAGAGGTCGCGGCAGAGGTCGCGGCAGAGGTCGCGGCGAACTGTGGGCAGGTCGCTGGAAGAGGAGCACAGTGGATACAAGCAGAGCCCGCAGCGGACAGGAGCAGTCCGCAAGAGAAGGCGGAGAGAGAGAGAGAGTCCGCGAGCACAGAGGCTCGAGCGGACAGAGAAAGAGCGAGCTAGAGGGAGCAGTCCGCGAGCAAAGAGGCTCAAGCGGATACAAGCAGAGCCCGCAGCGAGAGAGAGAGAGAAGCTAGAGGGAGCAGTCCGCGAGCAAAGAGGCTCGAGCGGATACAAGCAGAGCCCGCAGCGAGAGAGAGAGAGAAGCTAGAGGGAGCAGTCCGCGAGCAAAGAGGCTCGAGCGGATACAAGCAGAGCCCGCAGCGGACAGGAATGATCGTCTGGAGCGGATAGAGAGGTGGGCCCTACGAGCCAGAGCAGAAGATGGCTATAAGAAGCCTGAGGAGGGTGGAACCACGGAGGGAGAGAAGGGGAGCGGAATCAGAAGGGCAGTCCGCACGAGACCGGAGCGGACGCAGGAAGGCAGTCCGCACGAGACCGGAGCGGACAGGAATGCAGTCCGCAGGGTAGCCGGGCGGACAGAAGCAGAGGGGCAGTCCGCAGGAGACCGGGCGGACAGAGAAAGGGCAGTCCGCGGCTAGACGCAACCTCGCTTTGATACCATGTTGGAAGAGCCCAAAGCTTGTATGTATTATTTCAGTATGTAAATACAAGGAGAGAATACAAATATATAGGAGAGAAGAGAGAAGAATAAATCCTATACATGATGTGGGACTAAAGAAGGAGAGGAAAAATGGGCCACCAAATGGGCCTTTTACATGGGCTTTTCTAATAGTCCCAATATAAATAAGTATTGACTGGTAATAAAACACAAGGAAAAAATAGTTTATTTATTCAAAAGGAAGCACAAACACCGCAACAATCGTATGTATCATATCTGAAACTTTTCTGTAGAAAAAACACAATTGAGAAAAATGTAATAATTCTATTAATTTCACAATTTAATATTATCATCATACATACATACAATTGAATACTTATACATTTATATAAGAGAAGAAAAAGAAGAGGAATCTCATCCTAAGTTGTGGAACTAAACAAACAACCAAAATGAGTCAATCTTTGGGCTTTTACATGTATTCTTTAACACTCCCCCGAAAGCTAGAGCATACAAATCATAAGCATCAAGCTTGGACAAAAACTGGTAGTATAACAAGCGAGGTAAGGCCTTGGTAAGAATATCAGCAACTTGCCCAATAGCAGGAACATGTTGTAAATTTATCTTCTTCAATTGAACCTTCTCCTGAATGAAGTGACAAGCAACTTCAATGTGTTTCATCCGTTCATGGAGAACATGATTCTTGGCAATGTGTATGGCAGCTTGACTGTCACAAAATAGAGTAGTCGGTGAGGAAAGCCTGACTCCTAAATCACCAAGGAGACCTTCAAGCCATGTAAGCTCAGACACAACAATTGTCATTGAACGATACTCAGATGAGCGAGCAACTACAGACTGTTTCTTGCTGCGTCAGGTGATGAGATGTCCTCCAAAATAAATGTAGTATCCACTTGTAGAACAACGATCATCCAGTGAACCAGCATAATCAGTGTCAGCATATGCAATTAGAGAAAAGGGAGAAGAAGAGGGCTTGTATACAAGTCCTTGTCCAGGGACAGTCTTCAAGTATTGAAGAACAACTCCAACAGCAAATGATATATCAGGTATTGTAACAGTGAGGTAGATCGGCTATCCCGCAAAACGACGATAATACTCTGGGTTCAGAAGAGAAGATCAGAGTCTGAGGCAAAAGTGTAGATCTTGTGATTGATATCCATGGGAGTGTCGGCAGGCTTGCATCCAAAGTATCCCGCATCATGAAGCAAGTCAAGACGGTACTTTCCTTGAAATAAAAGAAGCTCATCAGGTCGTCGAGACACCTCGAAACCCAGAAAATATCGAAGATTTCTCAGGTCCTTTGTTTGAAACACAGTCGACATATGATTTTAATCATGTGTATTCCCGTGAGATCGTCTCTCGAAATCAAAATATCATCAACATACACCACGAGAATTAATGTGCCTAGTCGCAAGGCTCAAAAGGGTCTTGCAGCCTAGGCGCAAAAGGGTCTTGGAGCCTAGGCGCGGGCGCGCGCCTGATGAAGGCAATGCACAACCACAATAATTTTTAAAAAAAGCATTAAACAACAATTTATTTTCTTGAGCAGATTTTTCATCTATTTACCCATTAATCATTCATTATTATCATTTATATTTCAAAAAAAATGTAGTTATTTCCATCATATATATGTCTTAATACTCAATTATTTTTCACAAACACTATGGAGGAGACCAGCACAGATCAGGTTGTCGTACCCGACCGGATCTCTACCGATCATGAGTGATTTCATTTTCATTTTTTGTTTTATTGCATTTTATTTTTTGCAAATTTTATGTGGTCAATTTTAGTTGTACTTCTGTGCGCGTAGTCATGTTGCACGACTAAGCGCGTAGCCATGTTGGAGTTTTATTTTACTCGATTATTATTATTATTATTATTATTATTATTATTATATAGATTTATATTTATATTTATATATAAATGTACCTATATATGTGCATATATATATATATATTAAAATATACATATATTAATATATATATATATATATATATTAAAATATACATATATAATAAGGTTATCAACAGCACAGGTCGGTTCAACAAAAGAAGCGGAACACTGTTCATCTTCCGATTTTGTGATACACTCAACAAAAAGGTATCAAGCCTCTTCCTCTCCCACGACGCTTCTTTCGACCGCACCTCCCCGATATTGGCGTTGCATCCTCTGCACGCATTTGCCGCCAGCTTCAGCGACCGTCCACCTGGCCACGTTCCTCCCCCACGCAGGCGCTGCTACAGTTGAATCCGCCATGGCCGTTCTCCAGCAAACCACCGGATTCGTGTGCAAATTTTTGTTTCTTTGTTTTGTTTTTGAAACCCTATAAAAGGGGAGGTTCTGTAACTGTGTTGATGGAGAAGATTGAAAAAATGATGAGATTGTTGTGGGTTTTCCTGTAGTTGATTCTGTGTTAGGGTGTTAGGGACGATGAACAGTGCTTTTTCACAGATGCTGTTAGAGTTTAGGTAGAGGTGAAAAAAATTGATGAATGATTTGTTGTTGATTCCCGTTTGTGAAATCCCGGTGTTGATTTTCCTGTTTGTGAGTTGAGAAAATTTCTATATGCTGCTTCCATCGGGTGGAATGTTGATGACAGACATGGCGCTTGTTTTGCTCCTATTTGAGTTCAGTTGTAAAATAAGCTTTAGAGTAGTTGTTAATTAATGAAGGTTATTGACTGTCTGTGATTGATTCCAATTAGTGATTAAAAGTTACGTGTTAGATTAATTGTTTGCCGAGAAGAGCTTTCTTGGAAGAGAAAAATGGTGTTCGGGTTGTGTCCCCGTAAATAGTTGAATAGAGAGTTTGGTACCTGCCTTGTGGTTTTCATTTGAGAGTTCAGCTGAGTGAAATTTTAATTTCATGTTTAGAGATTTTGTGGAACCACCTTGAGTGTGAAGAGCGAGTGAATTTTAGGTTGTTAGTTTGTGGCTTCCTTACATGGTTGAGTGATTCCGTGGAACCACCTCGTGTGAGAGAGCGAATTAATTCTGTGGTACCAGCGTGCGATTGCGGCCGACCTCAGAGCGTGAGATCGAAGGTGACGAGAAATTACTCGCGTGATCGCCGTCGACTTCGGATACGGAAAGACACCTCTTTTCGTGGGGTAACTTGCTTCTATTTTTTTCTTGCGTGAGTCTAAATTTTCTCTTAGGATAATTAGACTCATTGTTGGGTTTTCACCCGAATTTTGTCAACGAACGCTACGTCGAAAACTCCAAACGGAAACGTATTTGAAGTTCACGATTTACGTTTTGCTACGACAAGGGAAACGGAACGAAAGTTGCGAGCTTCCTTCCCAGATTTAGAAATTGAACCATTTTTAAGAAAATTTAATTTTGAAACAAAATAGTTAATTTTCTGCTATTTTCTTAAAGTTGCTCAATTTCTCAAGTAATTGTCATGCACGCTCAAAATCTTTGCAAAAATTAATTTACTCATCGCATGCATTTAGGATTTCCTAGAGAAAGCCGACAGGCGAGTAAGCCCTACGCGTCTTCCTGTATCAATTTGGTATCAGAGGGAGGTTCCGAAATTTTTCTAAGTTTTGAGGTCCGTCCTGCGTAAAATAGGAACCCGCATATCATTTTGTTTCCAAAAAAAAGAAAAAAAATTTGCATAATCATACATTGCATTTGACTTTTTTTTTGCATTTTCGTAATAGTAGAATGCGTCGAGTTGAACGTGGTCAATCGAGACAAGGGAACGAAGGGGAAGAACCACCCCAATGCTTTTTACCTTTCGCCCACCAAATGACGGCATTAACTGACAGTACCTGCAAGATGCGTGAAAGGTTAGAAAACCTTAGAGGTAGGGTGACTGGGTGAATAGCTTAGAATACCCCCTCGAGCGTCAATGCCACCTCCAGTTCGAGATGAGAATTTTGTGCGACCCCAATACGATTTCCCACCACCTTATGTGGAAAGGACTACCTTTAGGAGAAATTCTTTATTTGAAGATCACAACTTCACTTACACCAACTCACACAGTACCCCATCACAGAGATCTGTGCGATATTTCGATGAGTACCCTTGATTACAGCATATCACTACCAGAGAACGTGTTGATCCACCAATACGATCTAATTATGCTACAGACGATCAGTACGATGACTATCGTCGTTTTTATCCTCGTACTCGAGTGGATCCTATTGATCCTTCGACACTATATTATGAGGATAGATTTCAGCATCACACCAGTTATCGATACTATACGTCTCCTTTATATGAGAAATCTGAGACAGCATATGTGCAACCACCACGACACGTTTGTAGGGCTCATGATCATCCACGAGCACGACATGATTATGTTATGGATGATCATCATGAATACCCTCAAAATACCCATATAGGTCACTATCGTCAAGAGTACATCAGACCTAGTGATCCTCCTACTGTTCCAAAGACGAACATGACGATAACCATTAAGGGTCGGCAAGAGAATTCCACTTCCCAAAGCAGGGAGACATCACTCACTGTCTGATATTCTAATACAGGATGTGTGGAGTCAACCCACACGTGAGTCTGCTCCACTTAGTGAACCCGTCCTAGATTCTATATCTACGAGCTCTCTTTTGAGTGAAGATTTCTCGCACACTTCACATGGTGGCACATCGAATCACATCACTTCACCCGATGTCGCACCCAGTGACATTACGATCGGGAGCCGAGAGTTTAGCAGTGATCTCGAGGTAGTCACCCCTACCCTTTCTGGGAATACGACTCCTGATGGTTTATTTTTGGAGGACCATCACTCTACTGATGGGTCATTTGACGACCCTCCTATTGAGCCTTCAGATAAGCCACCTCGTCCATGTGTAGATGAGTCTTATCTGAATAGTACCCTTATAAATTTTAAGACATGGATACCTACTCCATTTTCGCCTTTGATGCTGATAGTGCTTCAGAGATATGATTTTGAGTTTGACATCCACATAATAGAGCTTGATCGTAGCCATCTGATCACTCTTCCTCTAGATGAGTTTTCAGATGTTCCACCTGGTGAGCCTCCAGATACATCACACTCTTTTAGTAAATTTGCCATGTTTATTACACTTCACGTGCATTATTGTTTATATGAGAGCACTTCTTGTGTTTTTGGAGATAACGTCTGTACGCGGCGCATTTGCGACGAATTTTATTATACTCCTCCTGGTGAACCCCCAGATGAAAAACATATGGGTTCACCGCACATTTGAGATGGATCTATCCTTAGTATCACCATCAAGTTTGAGCGTGCACTCGTTGATTTGTTGATACTTATCGCCCGCACTTGTAGAGACAGTTCGCACACCATGTTGACACATCTGCTCATTGATGTCTATGATTTGCACTTGAGTGTTGATCGCCCCCGCGATAAATTCTTTTATGATTCACCTTTCGAGCCTCCTGATCATGTACCTATCACAAGAGTTGCTTTTAGTATCTAAAATCTTTGGTTTGTGGAGTTAGTCGTGTTAGTAGTTCATTTATTGCATTTGCATGATTAGCATAAAAAAAATTGAGCGGAAATTTGCATAATACTATTGATTATTACGCAACTCAAGAAAACAAGCATAAAAGGGCTACTAATTTTAAAATAGATGACTTGGTGATGGTACGGTTAAATCCGAAATGGTTATTTTCGGGTACAGAAAAGAAGTTAGCTGACCGTAGGACTGAACCTTTTCGAGTAGTAAAGTGGATTGTGTCAATGCGTATGAACTTGAGATGCCTTCCGTTTGGGGGAGCAAATCCGGTTTTTAACGTAGCATATTTGACTTTATTCCACGACTATCTGTTGTCTGCATAAGTCTCTAGATTTTTCATTGTCTTCTCCACCATTTGATTCTTTTGGGGCGGTGAGTAAGAGTGAGGAACCACATTCAAGACATATCGATTTCCATTCCGCTACTTACACACCACCCGCAGTTCTACCATTTTCCACTGATAGTTTCATATTGAGCATGAGACACCGGAAGATCCTTCCATACCAATTCCCAGAGCTGCTGACAGACTTCTACGATCTTAGTTCCCGAGCAGATATTGGATGACGAGACTGTAACCACTACTGATGGTGGTTTTCAAAGATATTTGATTCGTTGGCATGACAGACCAGAGACCGAGACCAGCTGGGTCTTGTCCAAGGAGTTACAGCGCATGGATGTTGATCTTCTACAGCACTATCGCTCGGATCACTCACCAGAGATGAGTGATTTCGAGAGGGTGAGAGTTGGTGGAGACCAGCCCAGATCAGGTTGTCGTACCCGACCGGATCTCTACCGATCTTGAGTCATTGCATTTTCATTTTATTTTTAATGCATTTTATTTTTTTCAAATTTTATGTTGTCAATTTTAGTTGTGACACGCCTGTGCGCGTAGCCATGTTATTGCACGCATGCGCGCGTAGTCATGTTGGAGTTTTATTTTACTCTATTATTATTATTATATATATACATATATATGTGCATACACATGGGAGGACCTATTGAAGTCCGAGTGTGGGCGGCCGCCCACACTCAAAAATTTAAATTAAACTAATAAATAAGTATATTATATCATCCTAATTAAAGGTTATGCATTAAATTTTGTTATTTCTGCTTTTCGGAAACTCTCCTCTCGCCGATTTTTCAGGAACTCTTTCCCATAAATGCGTAACCCCGCCTGACTGGCCGATTCCTGTGTCCCGTCCCTCTTTTGCATTCGCGTCCAGGTTTTTGCTTCCCTGTCCAGGTTTCGGCTTCCCCAGATTGGCAACACCGATGAAGAAGAGTGTCTTCTCCAGATTGCACAGGCACTGGTTCGTCTTCAGAAAAACTGATGTCGGATTCTCTAGGGGATCCCTCTTCATTTCTCCTCAAAGCAAAAATTAGTCAGTGGAAGCCGGTAGTTTGCATTCTTACAGCCCTCCACTATCCAGGCTCCAGATCCAGACTATAGTTTGCTGTGGTTTGAGTTTCCTCTAAGGCAAGCATCTTCTTCTTGCACTTCTCTTTGCTTCTGCTAACTCAAATTTTAGATTTCCTTGTACTTATTATGGATTATTTTGCTCGTGTTAGATTAATTGCCACTGGCAAGTAATAATTGCTCCCATTGTGTAATTATGGATGTGTTTGTAGAATAATGAGGTGTTTTTGGTAGATCTCTCATTTTTCTCCACACGTTTTTAACTCTAAGGACAGCACAGGGGAGTCTAAATATCTTGCGGTTGAAAGAAAATATTTTTTTGCTAATCCTTGTGTTATTTTTTTTGGCAAAAGTAGCGCTTCATTAAACTATGAAATCCTCTGTTATAGATGGAGGATGGGGAACTACTGCTTTCCAAACTTGTTGCATAAATGTATAAGGTTTTGATGTGAGTTTGCAAATTTCAAAATTGATAAAGATTTTTTCAGCATACTTCTTTTGATGCATATCTGAATTTTAGACGAGCCATTCAAGTTTATGAAATAGGCTACTTGTGGTATCAATATTTTTCGTCATTATTTTATTGAACACCCTCACTGGAAAATCCCGCGAGGTCCGCCTATGTGCATATATATACATATATATATATATATATATATATATATATATATATACACGAGTGACAGGCACGGGCCTTCGTCCCTGGGGATATTTGGCGGGGGTGCGACAATCGGCGGAGTGCGACATTCGGCGGGGTGACATTCGCCAGGGTGCGACATTCGCCGATGGTGCGACATTTGTCGCGGGCAGCGACAGGCACGGGCCTCCGGCCCGATGGCCAGGCGCCACAGTACCCGGCCGGCGACGGCGGGCTTCGCCCGGCCACCCGCTCGAAGCCTGCCCCAGCCCGCCCGGCCCAGCCTTTTTGGGGGTCAAGATGATCTCAAAACGAAAAGTGATCAACATGAAAGTTGTAGATCTCGGCGAGACGAACAACTTTCATGTTGATCACTTTTTGATTTGGAGCCGTCTTGGCTTCCGATTTGGGCCTCGAAATCGGGGGCGGCGAGAGGCTGTACTGTAGAACTCTCGCCGCCCCCGATTTCGAGGCCCAAATCGGAAGACAAGACGGCTCCAAATCAAAAATTAATCAACATGAAAGTTGTAGATTTCGGCGAGACGAACAACTTTAATGTTGATCACCTTTTGATTTGGAGCCGTCTTGGCTTCCCATTTGGGCCTCGAAATCGGGGACGGCGAGAGGCTGTACTGTAGCACTCTCGCCGCCCCCGATTTCGAGACCCAAATCGGAAGCCAAGACTGCTCCAAATCAAAAAGTGATCAACATGAAAATCGTTGGTCTCGCTGAGATCTACAACTTTCATGTTGATCACTTTTCGTTCGAGACAATCGTGACGCCCAAAAAGTCGCGTCCCTTGTTTTTTTTTTTAAATTTGTGCTTGGTTTAGTCTCACACTGCCGGTAGGTTTGAAGCTTTTGGGTTTAAATATAGAATTCCATAATGAATGTTTGAAATTAGGCGGGCATGTGGGCTTGCGGGCTGTCGGGCTTATCTTTAATTCTATGAACAGGCGGGTTTATGGGCTAGTTTTAAATCTAAGCTTTTAGCGGGCCTTTTTTATGTTATCTACCTAACTTTAAGATCCCCTAGTAGTAGGTTTAGGACCCCTAGTAAAATGTGAAGAGAGAGGGTTGGTTTGATCCAACGGTTCATGATCAAAACTCTGAAATCCGACGGTCACACTAATTTCCTTCCAATTTCGAACTCATGTTATTTGCAGATCTCAGTATTTCTGTATAATATGGTATATATATATATATATATATATATATATATATTAAAATATACATATATTTATATATATATATGATAAGGTTATCAACAGCACAGGCCGGTTCAACAAAAGAAGTAGAACACTGTTCATCTTCCGATTTTGTGATGCACGCGACAAAAAGACAGCATGCCACTTTGTTAAGCCTCCAAACGAGGCTAGGCTATTTGGGCAACATTACCAGCGGCGGCAACGGCGCGTGCAAGGCAACAACGGGGCTGAACCAATGGGTTCAGCCCCCTCTTCTTAAAAGATCGGCTCAAGGGGGGCTGAACCACATTTGGTTCAGCCCCATGGGGGCCGGCCGGCCCCCCGGTTGGCCGGCCTTGGGTCCCGGGTTATATATACTCGGACCCCTCTCTTTTGGAGTATGCAAGAATTATCCAAGGTATTTCCTTCCTCCCTCTTTTCAACCCTAATTTCTATCTTCTTCCTCTAGTTCTTCTTCTTCCCTAGTACGTGCATAACAATTGGTATCAGAGGATTCCTTCCTCCATCATGGTGACTACACGCTCGCAAGAGGAGAATGACCGCTTGGAAACCCTAGAGGAGAATTTGATGGGGCTTACCGATTCGGTAGCCGCCATCGAAGAAAATGTCAAAACGTCCACTCAAAGGTTGGAAGAGCGAATCGACGACCGCTTGAACAATATCATGACGCTATTAGCGCAAAATTTGAAGGGCAAGGCGGTGGCGGAGGAGGAACCGGGCGGATCTACAGGGAATAGGTCGGAAATGCCCGGACTTGGTGGATCGGGTGCGGGAAGCGCCGGATCGGGGGCTGCGGGCGTCGGATCGGGTGCTGCGGGCCAGGCGGGGGCTGGATCGGGTGCGGCGTACCACGGAGGGGCCGGATCGGCCTGGGGCGGCATCGGTTGGTCGGGATCGGGGTCTGCGCATACGCAGGGGCCCGGATCGGCAGCTGTCGGCGCTGGCTGGGTTGGATCGGGGGTGGCGAGCATGCAGGGGGTCGGGTTCGTCCCGGCGGGCTACAGCGGCGCGGGAAATGCCGCAGGCGGCTCCAGCGGGGTCGGCTGGGCATCAGCGGCCCCTGTGAGGATCGGATCGGGGCCGGCGAGCCATCTGGGCGGCGGGGTTGGGCCGGGTGGCTGCGGCATGGCTGGGGGTGGCTTCGGAGTGGCTGGATTTGGGCCGCCAGGCCTGGACATGGTCGGTAGGGGTGGCGGCTTCGCAACTGGTCTTGACGGAAGGGCTGGGACTTTTACCGAGCACGCTCCTTGGAGGCAAGGTCGGGATGGGTTGTTACCCCCACCGGCAGGAAGAGGGCAACCACCAGGCTTTGGTAGAGGGGTGTAGTGGGGAGAAGGGGGGTCTTTCCGTCATGGGGCCCCAATGGCGGGGGAACGCGGCCAAAGGCCGTACATGGCTCCCAAGTTGACTCGGATGAATTTCCCTCGGTACAGTGGGGGCGACGCTTTGGAGTGGGTGCAAAAAGCTGAGTTGTTTTTCAGCTATCAGGAGGTGCCAGAGGCTCAGTGGGTGCAGCTAGCGTCCTTTCATCTGGAGGACGACGCGTTCCAGTGGACACAGTGGTTCTTGCGGGGACGGGAGTATGTTCCGTGGGAGGAGCTTGTGGAAGGCTTCACGGCTCGGTTTGGGCCTTTGGAGTTTGAAGACTTTGAGGCACTTTTACAGAAGCTACGGCAGAAGGGTACAGTGATGGAGTACAGAACGGAGTTTGAGAAGTTGGCCAACAGGGTTCAGTGGGAAGAAAAGACACTCCTCAGCTGTTTTGTTTCAGGACTGAAGGATCACTTACACGATCAGGTTCATGCCTACATGCCCCGTAGTCTGAACCACGCAATCAGCTTGGCGCGCATCCAAGAGGAAAAGTTAAATAGGCAACGAGCCCGCAGTATGGCACGGCACACTACTACACCGGCCGCGGCCAGGAGGGAGACCCCAGTGGCCGGCCGACCGACGGTGACACGGTTGTCTTGGAACGAGTTACAAGCTCGGAAGGAGAAAGGCCTTTGCTTTAATTGTGATGAGAAATTTACGTCGGGACACAAGTGCCAGAAGGTCCAGGTCTTTATGTTGCATCAGAAGGAGCGACTGGAGGAGGATGAGTTTCCGGAGGAGCTGGAGTCTGGGGGGGACTTAGACTTGACGGAGTTGGGTGTGTCCCTACATGCCATGGAAGGGTGCAATCCACCTCCGCTTACTATGCGGCTGGCGGGGTGGATTCGCCAGGAGAGGTTGACCATTCTGGTGGACAGTGGGAGTACTCATAATTTTATTCATCCAGATGTGGCACAGCGGGTGGGGCACGTGATTGACGTTGGAGCGGCGTTCCAGGTTATGGTTGCAGACGGCAGCAAGACACAGTGCCAGGGAGTATTGAAGGCAATGGAGCTTCGGATGTCGGGTTATGTGGGCTGCACGGATGTCTATCTCTTACCGATCCGAGGCTCAGATATGGTGCTTGGCGTGCAGTGGCTGCAGCAGTTGAGGAGGGTGACCTTTGACTGAGACCAGATGACGATGGAGTTCTAGTTCTGTTTGAAAGGGCTCCGATCTTCTCCGGTCAAGGAGATCTCCATTCGCAGCCTACAGCAGCTTCAGGAGTCCAGTAGTCTGATGACGGTCTTGTTGGGGGTGAGGTCTGACGAGGATAGACCGACGGAGGTTCCTGACCAGATGCGGGCATTAGTGGAGGAGTATGATGACATTTTCCAGGAACCGGGGACGCTTCCACCGTCACGGTTTCGTGATCACCAGATTGTGCTCCAGACGGGGGCGGAGCCGCCCAACACTCGCCCTTACAGGTATCCCCACATGCAGAAGGCAGAGATCGAGCGTAGTGTGAAGGAAATGCTTGAGGCCGGCATTATACGGCCTAGTACCAGTTCCTTCTCAGCCCCAATTATTTTGGTTAAAAAGGACGGATCGTGGCGTTTCTGCGTTGATTACCGTGCCTTAAACAGTGTTACCGTGAAGGACAAGTTTCCGATTCCCGTGATTGAGGAGCTGTTGGACGAGTTGTGTGGGGCGACTAGATTCACGAAGCTGGATTTGCGATCCGGCTATTACCAGATCCTTATGAAGGAGGAGGACGTGCATAAGACGGCTTTCAGAACTCATGACGGCCACTATGAACGAGATTTTTTGGCCATTCCTGCGACACTTCGTCTTGATCTTCTTTGATGACATTCTGATCTACAGCGCTACTTGGGAGGATCATTTACGTCATGTGGCTCAGGTCTTCTCTACTCTTCGGCAACATAAGCTTTATGCTAAGAGGTCCAAGTGTTCTTTTGGACAACAAGAGGTGGAGTACTTGGGGCATCTAGTTTCCGCGGATGGGGTGAAAGCCGACCCACGGAAGATCGAGAATATGCTTTCTTGGCCACGGCCTCTGACCGTTCGGGCGCTGCGGGGGTTCTTGGGCCTCACTGGGTACTACCGGCGTTTTGTACGGGATTATGGGAAGATTGCTCGACCACTTACGCAACTGCTTCAGAAGGATGCTTTCTCGTGGCAGGATGAAGCCGAGACCGCCTTTCAGGCGTTGAAGCGGGCGATGACGATGACTCCAGTGCTGGCACTTCCCGATTTCACTAAGGAGTTTGTGATCGAGACGGATGCTTCTGGCGTCGGCATGGGAGCGGTCTTGATGCAGGAGGGTCGGACGATCGCTTTCTACAGTAAGGCCTTGGCTCCACGGACACTGGGCCTATCAGTGTATGAAAAGGAGATGCTAGCGGTTATTCATGCGGTGGCCCTATAGCGGCCATACCTGCTGGGACATCGTTTTAAAATACGGACAGATCATCAGAGCTTGAAGCACCTTCTCGACCAGCGGATTTCTTCCCCCCTTCAACAGAAGTGGGTCACTAAGTTGCTGGGATATGATTATGAGATCGAGTACCGACCGGGGAAGGACAATCGGGTTGCTGACGCCCTGTCGCGCTTACCAGCGGGGGCCTTGGCGCACATTTCTATGCCACAGTTGGAGTCGATGGATGAGATTCAGGAGGAGGTGCAACGAGATCCCGAGTTACGAGTCATTGTCGAGAACCTGCGGCAGGCTCGGGAGGTGACCCCGGGTTATCACTTACAAAATGATCGGCTATATTATCAGGGACGCGTGGACATTCCTTGGCAGTCAGCTTGGAGGACGGTGATGATGCATGAGTTCCATTCGTCGCCGACGGGCGGTCACGCGGGTATTTCTCGCACTCTCCAGCGGGCTCGAGCAAATGTCTTTTGGAAAGGGATGCGCCGTGACATTCAGGAGTTTGTTCAGAAATGTGATGTCTGCCAACGGCAGAAATATGAGACTACTTCTCCAGCTGGGCTACTCACCCCCTTGGAGATTCCGCATCAAATCTGGGATACGGTTTCTATGGACTTCATTGAAGGGCTGCCCAAGTTGCAGGGTAAAACAGTTATCTTAGTGGTGGTGGACAATTTGTCCAAGTATGGGCACTTCCTGGCTCTGAGCCATCCTTACACAGGTGAGTCTGTGGCGGCTTTATTTGTTCGGGAGATTGTTCGCTTGCACGGGATTCCCCGGGCGATCATTTTCGATCGGGACCCGACTTTTGTTGGCAGATTTTGGACGGAACTCTTTCGCTTGCAAGGGACTTCATTGCGTTTTAGTACGGCTCACCATCCCCAGACCGATGGCCAGACGGAAGTCTTAAATCGGGGCGTGGAAACTTACCTTCGTTGCTTTATTATGGATGATCCAAGGACATGGGCCAGTTGGTTACATTGGGCGGAGTACTGCTACAACACTTCGTATCACTCTGCTAGCAAACTCACCCCTTTTGAGGTCGTTTATGGTCGGTCACCTCCCTCCTTAAGCAGTTATGAGTCCGGCAGTACCGCCGTGGCTGCCGTTGATCGGGCACTCCGTGATCGTGATCGGACCCTCGCCACCTTGCGCGAGAATCTTCGGGCGGCGCAGGATCGTATGAAAGCACAGGCAGATCGACATCGGACGGACAGAGAGTTCCAGGTGGGGGATGATGTTTTCCTCAAACTTCGCCCTTACCGGCAGTTGTCTGTGGCGCAGAGGACAAATCAGAAGCTGGCACCCCGCTACTATGGACCCTTTCGGATCACGCGACGGGTCGGGCCAGTTGCGTATACCTTGGCATTACCCGAGGGCTCACGGATTCATCCTACCTTTCATGTTTCGCTGTTGAAGCGTAAGCTAGGTGAGGCTGTTCCGGTCTTTCCCGTGCTGCCCGAGGCTACTTCGGGCGGCGAGCTTCGCCCCATTCCGGCCGATGTACTATTGATCAAGTGGAAACGTCGAGACACAGTGTACTGTCCAGAGCTGTTGATTAAATGGAAGGATCTCTCCGCGGAGCAAAATACTTGGGTGGACTTGCTGGAGTTCCGGGAGCTTTACCCCGATTACCCACTTGAGGACAAGCTGGCTTTTGATGGGGACGGGAATGTTAAGCCTCCAAACGAGGCTAGGCTATTTGGACAACATTACCAGCGGCGGCAACGGCGCGTGCAAGGCAACAACGGGGCTAAACCAATGGGTTCAGCCCCCTCTTCTTAAAAGATCGGCTCAAGGGGGGCTGAACCACATTTGGTTCAGCCCCATGGGGGCCGGCCGGCCCCCCGGTTGGCCGGCCTTGGGTCCCGGGTTATATATACCCGGACCCCTCTCTTTTGGAGTATGCAAGAATTATCCAAGGTATTTCCTTCCTCCCTCTTTTCAACCCTAATTTCTATCTTCTTCCTCTAGTTCTTCTTCTTCCCTAGTACGTGCATAACACACTTCCTCTCCCACGACGCTTCTTTTACCGCACCTCCCCGATATTGGCGCTGCTTCCTCTGCACGCATCTGCCGCCTGCTTCAGCGACCGTCCACCTAACCACGTTCCTCCCCCATGCAGGCGCTGCTACAGTTGAATCGGCTATGGCTGTTCTCCAGCAAACCGCCGGCTTCATGTGCAAATTTTCGTTTCTTTGTTTTGTTTTTGAAACCCTATCAAAAGAGAGGTTTTGTAACTGTGTTGATGGAGAAGATTGAAAAAATGACGAGATTGTTGTGGGTTTTCCTGTAATTGATTCCGTGTAAGGGTGTTAGGGACGATGAACAGTGCTTCTACACAGCTGCTGTTAGAGTTTAGGTAGAGGTGAAAAAAATTGATGAATGATTTGTTGTTGATTCCTGTTTGTGAAATCCCGGTGTTGATTTTCCTGTTTGTGAGTTGAGGAAATTTCTATGTGCCGCTTCTATCGGGTGGAATGTTGATGGCAGACATGGCGCTTGTTTTGCTCTTGTTTGAGTTCAGTTGTAAAATAAGCTTTAGAGTAGTTAATTAATGAAGGTTATTGACTGTTTGTGATTGATTCCAAGTAGTGATTAAAAGTTACGTGTTAGATTAATTGTTTGCCAAGAAGAGCGTTCTTGGAAGAGGAAAGTGGTGTTCAGGCTGTGTCCCCATAAACAGTTGAATAGAGAATTTGGTTCCTGCCTTGTGGTTCTCATTTGAGAGTTCAGCTGAGTGAAATTTTAATTTCCTGTTTAGAGATTTCGTGGAACCACCTTGAGTGTGAAAAGCGAGTGAATTTTAGGTTATTAGTTTGTGGATTCCTTACATGGTTGAGTGATTCCGTGAAACCACCTCGTGTGAGAGAGCGATTTAATTCTATGGTGCCCGCGTGCGATTGCGGCTGACCTCGGAGCGAAAGATCGAAGGTGACGAGGAATTACTCGCGTGATCGCCGTCGACTTAGGATATGGAAGGTCACCTCTTTTCGTGGGGTAACTTGCTTCTATTTTTTTCTTGTGTGAGTCTAAATTTTCTCTTAGGATAATTAGACTCATTGTTGGGTTTTCACCCGAATTTTGTCAGTGAACACTAAATTGAAAACTCCAAACGGAAACGTATTTGTAGTTCACAATTTCCATTTTGCTACGACAAGGGAAACAGAACGAAAATTGCGAGCTTCCTTCCTAGATTTAGAAATTGAACCATTTTTAAGAATATTTAGTTTTGAAACAAAATAGTTAATTTTGTGCTATTTTCTTAAAGTTGCTGAATTTCTCAAGTAATTGTCATGCACGCTCAAAATCTTTGTAAAAATTAATTTATTCATCGCATGCATTTAGGGTTTTCTAGAGAAAGTCGACAGGCGCGCAAGCCCTACGCGTCGGCATGCATCACACTAACTCATGCAAAAAAAATATTGAGTTCTTATATCGAAAAAGATTTGCGACAAACCCAAACACACATTTTATGCTTCAAAGGAGCAAAAAAGGCGCACAAAGACGCAAGCCTTTGAGTCTGTTGAGCCTGGAGCCTTAGGCATGACTGAGGTGCGCCTTTAACAACATAGACCTTGAGTGAACCCAACAGCACTAACCATATGACTGAACTTGTCAAACCAAGTCCGAGAAAACTGTTTAAAACCATAAAGTGATATCTTCAAACGACATACGAGAGACTCCCATGTGGTCTCAAACCTGGGAGGTTGTTGCATATATACGATCTCCTGCAAATCGTCATTGAGAAAAGCATTTTTGATATCCAATTAATGCAATGTACAGTGTCGATGAACAGCGAGGGAGATCAAAACACGAACAGTGTTGAGTTTAGCGACTGAAGAAAAGGCCTCATCATAATTTAGACCTTATTGTTGAGTAAAATCACGAGCCACAAGGCGAGCCTTCAGACGTTGAACCGCCCCATCTGAACCATGTTTGATGGCAAACACTCACTTACAACTCACACAAGTTTGTACAAGAGGAAGAGGGACAACATCTCAAGTGTGGTTTGCCTAAAGAGGAGACATGTCCTCGTCCATGGCCAACTGCCACCCCAGATATTGGAGAGCCTCCTGCACAGAGGTAGGGGCAGTAATAGAAGATGAAGAAAGTGCAAATTTTTGTAGTTCCAGAGAGAGGCGGTGTAAGGAGACATAACTCGTCATCGTGTGAGCTGTAGAGATGGTTATCGGATCTGCAGGTCGCACAATATCATCAGTGGCGGGCATCTCCCGTAGAGTAGCAAATGAAGGAGGGCGGCAAGTATACACTTGAATCAGAGGTGGTTTTGGTGGGATTGATGTAGGAAGGAGAGGTGGGATAGGTGTGGGAAGGAGAGGTGGGATAGGTGTGGGAAGGAGAGGTGGGTTTGGCATGGGAAGGAGAGGTGGAAGGTTGAAAATAACAGGGGTAACAAGTCGCGGAAGGAGAGGCGGAATTGGAGACTCAGTTGGTTGAGAATGATAGAGTTGGTATTCGAGAAAGGTGACATCAGCAGAAGTAACAACCTTGCAATCCTTAGGAGAGAAGCATACATAGCCATTTTGAGTACGTGAGTAACGAACAAACATATATTTCGTGGCACATGGAGCAAGCTTATCAGTGGAAGAATTAAGATTATGAACATAGCAAACGCAGCAAAATATGCGAGGTGGGACGGAAAATGGGTTTGCGGGGGGGGGAACGGGAAATTAAAGGGAGACAAAATAAAGAACGGAGGGTATGGGGTTAATAAGGTAGCAGACCATAGATATCGTGAAATTATAATAGAGTTTAGGGATATTCATTTGAAACATATGCGGTTTGATAATTTCAAACCGCAACACTATACAAAGAATAGAAGAACATCCAACAGCAACAGAGATAAGCCGCCATACCGCCAGCACTATCTGCCAGACCGCCTGCTAGTTGTCAAACCGCCAAGGCTAGTTGTTTGACCGTAGCTGCGGCAACCATTCAGACCGCTGCAACGACTAACCTCCAGACCGCAGCTGCGGATAACCAACAGACCGTTGTTGCGGCTAACCAACAGAACGCTGATGCGGCTAACCAACAGACTGCTGCTGCGGCTAACCAACAGACCGCTACTGCGGCTAACCAACAAACCGCTGCTGCGGCTATCCAGCAGACCACCGCCAAACCGCCAGAACCCGGAGACTAGCAGACCGTTGCAGCTAGATATTAAGTCATCCGGTCTCCTCAAGCTTTAACACTCCCCCTCAAGCTGGAGTATATATATCTACCATGCCCAGTTTGCTACAAACATCTGAAAGAGACGTGGAAACTGGTTTCGTAAAAACGTCTGTCAGTTCTTTATCAGAAGTGTCAAACGGAGTGCAGATCTGATTCTTCAATACCTCTTCTCTAATGAAATGACAATCGACTTCAATGTGCTTTGTCCTTTCATGGAAGACAGGATTCTTCGATATGTAAATATCGGCTTTGTTATCACAGACCATAGGGAGAGGGTGATCATAGACTTCTCACAAGTCCAGCATAAGCGCTCATAACCACTTCAATTCGCAAGTTGTTGAAGTCATGCCCCTATACTCAGCTTCAGCACTTGACCTTGAAACCACCGATTGTATCTTACGTTTCCAGCTAACAAGATTTTATCCTACAAATGTGCAAAACCCGATGCAGACTTTCTATCTTCTTTGTTATCAGCATAGCTAGCATCAGAATATGCTTCAATCTTTAAATGATTATGCTTCTGAAACAATAAGTCCTTTCTTGTATACCCTTTCACATACTCCAGAATTTTCAAGGCAGAACGCAAATGACACTCTCTAAGAGTTTGCATAAACTGACTGACCTTCTCAACTGCATAACAGATATCTGGTCTTGTAACAGTCAGATAGATGAGTTTGCCTACAAGTCTGTACACAGTACAATCTGGGAGAAGAGGAGAATCTTCAGTCCACCTCTTATCATCCCCAACAACCATTGGACAACGAGCAGGTCTTGTGCCAAGAAGACCAGTTTCTTTTAAGATATTTAGCGCATACTTTCGTTGTGAAAGAACCACAGAGTTACGCTTTCGTGAAATCTCAATTCCCAGGAAATACTTCGGAGTTCTCATATCCTTAGTAACAAAATGTTGTCTAAGATGTCGTTTTGTCAGATCAATGTCTTCTTTATCATCACCAGTAAGAAAAATATCATCAACATAGACAGCAAGAACTATAAGGCCTTTAGTAGTCTTGCGTATAAACAGAGAATGATCAGCAGAACTCTGATTGAACCCAATAAGAGAAACAACCTCACTAAACTTGTCAAACCAAGCTCGTGCACTCTGCTTTAAACAATAAATCGCCTTCTGAAACTTGCATACCTGAGACTCCCCCTAAGCAGCATACCCAGGAGGCTGCTTCATATAAACCACCTCTTGCAAATCACTATAGAGGAAGGCATTCTTCACATCTAACTGAGACATTTCTCAGCCCCTATTAACCGCGACAGAGAAAAAACACGTATAGTGTTGATGCGAGCAACAGGAGAAAAGGTATCAAAAAAGTCAACACCATACGTCTGAGTAAACCCCTTGGCAACAAGTCTCGCCTTATAGCGGTCAACAAAACCATCTGTAAGATACTTGACAACAAAAACCCATCGACAATCAACCACATCGGTGCCCAGAGGTGTGGGAACAAGTGTCCATGTACCTCTTTCGGTTAAGGTTTTCATTTCTTCATCCATAACGGCCTTCCACTGCGGAATAGCAAGAGCCTCTTGATATGTAGTCGGGAGTAAAAGATATAGCAAGAGCAAAACACTTGACAACCGGAGAAAGCTGAGCATATGAGACAACATCTTCAATAGGATGCTTAGCGCATTGGCGGGCACCCTTCCGCAAGGCAATGGGAAGATCAAGATCACTCTGGTCCATAGGAGCAGACCCGTTGTCAGAAGAGGGAACAGGCACAGAAAGCTCCAGGGCAAAGAGTCAGTCTCGAGAGAAGGAGACGGTGTAACAAGAACAGTGGGGGAAAGAATTGGGTCTGGCATAGGCGCTGAGACAATAGGAATTGAAGAGCAAGTATCAGAGTGCAAGAGAGAAGAAGCCGGAGAAATATACGGTGTATCCTCAAAGAAGGTGACATCAGCAGAGACGTACTGTTTGCCGAGAAGAAGATCAAGACAGCGATTTTCTTTCTGAGTCGGACAATAAATAAGGAATATGCACTTAACAGAACGGGAAGAAAGTTTGTCACGACCAGAAGAAGGTATGTGAACAAACACCGTACATCCAAAAACCCAAAGGGGTAAAGGAAACGGCTCAGCCTCGGGATACAAAATAAAAACTGGAGTCTGGCCCTGAAGAATAGATGAGGGAATTCGATTAATGAGATAGCAGGAGAGAAGGGCAGCATGACCCTAATAAGACCGAGAAACGTTCATTTGTAACAGAAGGTTGCGAGCAACATCCAAGAGAAGATGATTTTTGCATTCAGCAACTTCATTCTACTGAGAGGTATAGGGGCAAGAAGTTCGATGAATCAAACTATGGCTCACATAAAAATCAGAAAATTGACGGGTGACATATTCTTTTGCATTATCAGTACGAAAAACTTGAATAGGTACATTAAACTATGCCAAGATCTCATTATAAAAGGCGGTAAACACGGTGTAGAGTTCAGAACGATCTTTCAAGAAATACAGCTATGTACACCTGGAGAAATCATCAATGAAAGTAATAAAATACAAGTTACCTCTACCAACAGTGGCAGTAGGAGCAGGACGCCAGATGTCATAGTGAACAAGTTCAAAAGGACGCGAAGAAGTACGTCTCGTTCGTGCTGGGAAAAAAGATCGATGATGTTTACCAATCTGACATGTTTCACAATTCAAAGAGGAATCCTATTGAGGAAGATCTGGAAGAAGTTGGTGGATGAGGCGAGAAGGAGGGTGCCAAGACGACGATGCCACTGCAGAAGAGAAGAAAAAGCCAAAAGAGCAACGACATTGTAAAGAAAGAAGAGCCCACCACTCGCAGTCACAGTAGCAATCATAGTCTTAGAGGAAGAATCTCAGAAAGAACAAGTAGTGATAGTAAAAGTAATCGTGCAGTGCAACTGTCTGCAGAGAGCATGAACAGGCAACAAATTGCATGGAAAAGTGGGAACATAGAGAGTGTCCTCAAGCGTCAAAGATGGAGTGATGTGCACAGTGCCTATACCATGCATTTGAGCAGAAGTCTCATCGACAATAACGACAGAAGAAACTCATTTCTGGTTGTTCAAGCACGAGAACAAACAGGAATTGTCGATCATGTGACAAGTGGCGCCAAAGTCAATAAGTCAGTTATCAGAAGAGGCCAAAAGAGCACGAGCTGTAGAGGAAACAAGAGAAACCGGCCTCATGGAGAAAGAAACCGGATAGAGAAAAGACTAACCGCACGGTTAGACAGAAGCCGGCAAAAGAGGCCAAGAGACCGAAAACCGCGCGACCAAGCCGAAAGAGAACAGGTCGCCGAAAGAACAGATCGGCAAACCGATCGGCTAACAAGCCGCAGAAAGATCGCGACCAAGAACAGAAGACCGGCAGAGACTCAAACCGCACGGTTGAGAAGTCGGAAGAACAAGTAGCAAAAAGAGGAGCGATCGCACAAGTAGAAAAAACAACCCGCGCTAGAAGAAACAAGCCGCAGGAAGCAACAATCCGCAGGGGCACAGAAGAAAGAAGAAAGCATGAACAGCACAGAAGCCGCGCGAACACAACAAGTCAGAAGGAAGAAGTCGCAAGAACAGCGACAAGCAAGGGAGGGCAAGGGAGGAACAGAAGAAGCCGCGCGAACAGAAAAGAAGCCGGAAGCGGTTAGAAAAGCAAACCACGAACAAACTGGAGCAAATGACTGATTAGCTCTGATATCATGTGAAAAAGAGTTAAATAAAGACAAATTTTATTACTCCAAAAAGATAAACAATACAGAGGTATGCCCCCTTATTTATAGAAAAAGGGGAGATGAGAGAATACAATCGGAGATGTGGGACTAAATACAATAAGCGCAGCATATGCGGTTTGATAATGTCAAACCGCAATACTATACAAAGAATAGAAGAACATCCAGCAAGAACAGAGGTAAGCCGCCAGATCGCCAGCACTATCCGCCAGACCGCCTGCTAGTTGCAAAACCGCCAAGGCTAGTTGCTTGACCATAGCTGTGGAAACCCTTCAAACCGCTACAGTGGCTAACCTACAGACCGCAGATGCGGATAACCAACAGACCGCTGCTGCGGCTAACCAACAGACCACTGCTGCGGCTAACCAGCAAACCGCTGTTGCGGCTATCCAACAGACCGCCGCCAATCTGCCAGAACCAGGAGACTAGCAGACCGCTGCGGCTAGATATTAAACCGTCTGGTCTCCTCAAGCTTTAATAATAATCATGTCATTCGAGAATAATCATCATTAAAGATGATGAGGTAATGATAACCAGAAGTACTTGTGGTTTTATAGGATCCCCAAATATCTGAAAGAACGAGATTAAAAGGAGTAGCGCTCCGGGTATAAAAAGGTGAGAAAGTAGCACGGTATTGTTTGTCGTAGATACAAGAATCGCATGTGAAATCATGGAGGGACTGATCAGGGAGAGCTTTTCGGAGTATGTGGAGAGGGGCATGCCCAAGACGCTGATGCCATTCGACAAAGCTAATAGAGGAGAGAGTCGTGGGGGAAGAGGTGTCAAGGATGTAAAGCTCATTCGACAGTTGTCATTTGTCAATGATATTTTGCATTCGTCGATCATGCACAATAACAGAGGTAGGAGAGAATGTCGCATAGCAGTCAAGGTCTTAAGTGAGATGGCTAATAGAGAGGAGATTGAAAGGGGAGCCCGGAACACAAAGAACTGTGCGAAAGTGATAGAGGGAGTAATATTGACGTTTGCCGAGCCAGAGACAGGAGTGGTGGCCTCATTAGCAACAGTAATGAACTTGGGATGCATATAGTCCAAGTATTTGGAAGGTTTCCGTGGAGTAATGTGGTGTGAGGCCACAGAATCCACAACTCAGGATGAGCTATGAGCGAGACAGGATAAACCGATATCAGAAATAGACACAAATGAGCCAGGAGAACGGCCCATCCCTTGAAGTTGTAGGAGTTGTGTGCACAAGTCATCAATGGCAGCTTGAATGTCGTTTGGAGTGCACTTATGTCGATCGGTACCCTGAGAAAAGATGCGACCGCCATGAGAGGAAGCTGACAGGTTATCATGTGCATCCATTAAGGATCCACCAACAACAGGGGCCGACAAAATCTTGCGTGCAAGAAGAGCACTGACTGGCACCATAGGATAGAAAAGCAGCTGAGCAGGGAACTTGCAGCCAGAAGAGCTGCAGAGAACAGAAAAAAAAAACGATGGCCTGAGGAGAACAGCGACCTGAAAAGAAGCGGCGGCCTACGACTTGAGAAGAAGCGGCGGCCTGCGTCCAGGCAATCAGTAATCAGAGGCGGGCTAGCGAGCAATAACAGGAGGCGGCATGGCAAGAGGTTCGGTGGTAAGAGGAGAAGAAGCAGCAAGATCCTGCACAGCAGCCTGCAGCAATAGGAGAGGCGGCCAGTCCATCATGATATGCAACGGCAAAGCAAAGTGGCTAAAAAACTGTTAGGCGAGCCGCATTTTGAAGAGCAGCAGGATGAGTTGCGGTTAGATGCAGCGGGTAGATTGAGCGGGTTGAGCAGCGGGTTGAACAGTGGGTGGAAGCAGCGACGAAGAACTGTAGCAAGAAGCAATGGCAAGCAGGAGAATCTACGGCCAGGCGAGTTTAGAAGGTTTGTGGATAGGCGGTAAGCAGGTGCGGCTAAGCGTTAAAGCAGGTGCGGCTGAACAAGGTCGTGCGGGAAGAAAGGGGCAACTCTGCGAACAGAGGAAGCAACCTGGTGAGATGGTGGAACCGAAGGAGCACGAGCAAGCAGCACATGAAACTGCTCAAGATGATCATCAATGGAGCCCGACTGCTTCAAGGAGATCAGATCACAGATGGGGTTGCTTCGAAGTGGTGGTCTGAAACAAAGGCTGCAATGGATCCTGAAATCCTCCCATATGAGATGGGTTTCTCACATTGAAGTTGAGAATACCATAGTTGGGCGAAGACCATGAGATGGAAGAGGCCACACCTAGTCAATCCTCCTAGGGAATACGCTGAGCGGAGAAGAAATGCTCACATGTCAACCACGACAACGGATCTTTGCAGCCATCAAAGATCGAAAAGTCGAGCTTCACAAAATGTGGAATGACAGAACTGTCCAAGCGCGGTGGAAGATTTGGGGGTCGGTGGTGAGAGGACTCTGATATGGTTGGTGGTGAATCAGAGGCAACACGTGGAGGTGGCAGAGGGCCTACTAGCCGGATAGCATCAAGAAGCGCACGGTGGTTGGCCACCATCATATTTTGGAGCGACTCTAAGATTTGGGTCAAAGTATTGTTACCCAAGCCATTGTCGTCCATCGGTAGGCCACTTGGATGATGATTGGATGTCGGTGGAGGTAGTAAGCCGACGCTAACGGCGAGGAGAGGGCTGAAGTAGGGCATGGCGGAAAGAGTCATTGGAGAAGCCGAAATAGGGCACGGCGGATCGACGGGGCTTGCTAGAGATGTTGAGGTTGTGGCGAAAGTAGGAGGAATCCGGTCAGCGGAGGAGGGTAGCTCCGATACTGATGTATGCTAAAATCTGGAATAGATTTTAAAAGATAAAATTTGAGATCAGCGCTAGCGGAAGTTTCACGAGCATTCTCAATCGATAACCATCCAGTCGTGTATAAACGCGCATAAAATGTCTATTGTTCGCTCGTATTCAGTGATATAAATAATTTGTCCACATGCATTAGCGAGAGAAGGATGAAAGCACGATTTTTAAATTAACGACAAACAAGGGCAGTGTTTTATTAAGCAAGCAAGCCCTGATTAAACTGGCCAAATAGTATTGTGCGTAAATATTATACTAACAGTGAGAAAGACTTGAGCTCGGTGAGGGTTATACCTACTCCATCGCATGAATCGCAAAGCCCGACAGAGGAAGGCTAGAACTGGGCAGGGTAACAGAGAGGCTCGGGTGGAGGAACATGCTCATGAGCGTTTGGGGAGGACTCGCCGGAGGCTGGACTGTCACTGGGAGGCTCTCCTGAAACTGTACTACCCACGGATGGGTTTGCCAACGTCGACGGAAGGGAGTCAGCGGGCTGGTTTAGGTTGGCGACACTGATCTGAACAGAGGCCGCTCGACCTTGTCTGAGAAGGGCTCGAATCAGTTCGTTGGAGGCCGTCGGGGATACGGAAAAACTGCAGCAAGTCGCAGCGAGGTGAGACGGGCTGGAAACTGTGTTGGAGCAGAGATAGACGACGGACTGAGGCGCAAGATGTGGAAAACAACGAAGTCTGGATATGTCTCGTCATTTTCTTTTTCTCCAAGCTACTTTCCAATAAGTAGGGCTAGGCTTATAAAAATGGGTTATTATTTCAAAACTTTAATAGATAATTAAAATGGGGAGTTTCAAGGAGTTACGAATGTTCAGATTTTATAATTGAAAGGGCTCAAATTGGGGGGGGGGGGGGGCGGTTACAAATGATATATTAAATAAATTGAAAAAATCAAAAGTTTGGAAAAAACAAAAAATTAAATACTTAGGCTTCACTCACATATTTTATGCCAAAAATTAATTTCAGAATATATCTCATTTTCATTTCAATTCATTTGCTTGCTTGCTTAACACTACTCCTAATTTGACGTACCTATTTATTTAGGGACTTGTTGGTCGATCACGCCCACAAGCTGAGCAAACATGCACGAGTGACATCCGCGAAACAAAATACATGCGTTGGTAACTTGCGCAACAATAACAAAAATAAACATGCGCAAAAAATACGGAACTCATAAAATATGTGAAGCCATGCGCTACAAAAATAATGAAAATAAAATAAAATAAAGATACAAACATGGGTTGTATCAATTCTCTCGGGGTTGAGAGGTCTCGACCCCGTCGAGAATATGATTAAACCCGTCACTGAAACATCTAAAGTCGAGCCAAGAAATTGTTGCTCCACTGCTCTGTTGTTGTAGATGGTAGAACACGGGGAGGACCCGTCGTCGCTGCACATGACCTGAAGGTACAACCACTTTCCTGAAAGTCGCAGGAAACCAAACTCTCTTGGAAAAAGACAACTCCCGGTGATAAAATCAGTCATGTAGTTAAAGTTTTCCAAAGGTACTCCCAGTTCTATTGTAGAGGTGCAGCAGATCGTTTGGTGGTATGGTATGAAGAAGGATATAGCCAAGTTCGTGTCTGAGTGCTTCACTTGTAAGCGAGTTAAGGCTGATCATGGAAGGTCTGGTGGCAACTTGACGTCATTAGAGATTCCAAATTGGAAATGGAATAATATTTTCATGGATTTTATTACTGGATTGTCGAGATCTCCCCGAAGACACGATTCAGTTTGGGTTATAGTGGACAGACTGACGAAGTGTGTTCACTTCGTGCCGTTCGAAATCGACTACTCTATGAAGAAAATAGTGGAGTTATACTTGGATGAGGTCATCAGATTACATGGAGTACTTGTTAGTATTGTATCAGATCGAGACTTCAGGTTTACGTCTCGATTTTGGAAAAGTTTAAAGGATTGGGTACCGATCTGAGGTATTCCACCGCTTATCATCCGCAGACAAATGGTCAGACGGAGAGAGTAAATCAGATCGTGCAGGATAAGATCAGATGTTATATTTTGCACCACGGAGGAGCGTGAGACGAGCGTTTGAGGCTGATGGAATTTGCATATAACAACAGCTTTCAAGAGAGTTTGCAGATGACCCCGTTTGAGGCTTTATATAAGAGACGTTGCAAAACTCCTTTGTTTTGGGCCGAAGTTGGTGAAGGATCGTTGTTGGGTCCGGAAGCCTTAGAGGAGATGCATATTTATGTGCGTCATATTCGAGAGAAGCTTTGAATAGCTCAGGAGCGTTATGAAAAAAACGCTAATAGGCGAATGACCGATTTGGAATTTGTTGTTGGGGACTCGGTGTTTCTCAAGATTTCCCAGATGTCTGGTGTAAAGAGATTTGGAAAGAATTACAAGTTGTATTCTAGGTATGTGGGATCTTTTAAGGTTGTTGAGCGTATTGGAATGGCAGCTTATAGGATGGATTTGCCCGCAAGCTTTTTTGGTGTGCACGATGTGTTCCACGTAAGCCACTTGCGGAAATGTGTGCTTAGCAACCGACAAATTCTTGATTTTGTGCCCGAGTTGGAGCCTAACATTTCTTATGTCGATATGTCTGTCTGCATTCTGGATACTCAAGATCGAGCGTTGCGGAGGAAGACCATACCAATGATTAAAGTTCTATTATAGAGGTGCAGTAAAAAATAGAGCAACGAAAAGAGGAGCATCATAAAATGGGGAAAAGTGTGGAACGAAGGAACGAGGTGAGAAGCAAAACAGAGGGTGTTCGGGGAGCATTCGTGGAGGACTCGCCGTGAGCATTCGGGAAGGACTCGTCGGAGGCTAGACTGTCACCGGGAGGATCGCCTGAAACTGTACTAGCCACGGATGGGTTCGCCAACGTCGACAGAAGGGAGTCAGCGGGCTAGTTTAGGTTGGCGACACTGATTGGAGCAGAGGTCGCTCGACCCCGTCTGAGAAGGGCTGGAATCAGTTCGTCGGAGACCGTCGGGGCTACGGAAAAACCGCGACTGGTCGTGGTGAGGTGAGACGGGCTGGAAATTGTGCTGGAGCTGAGGTAGACGGCGGACAGAGGCGTTGGATGTGGAAAACAATGAAGACTGGATATGTCTCGTCATTTTCTTTTACTCCAGCCTTCGGGCTACTTTTCGAAAAGTAGGGCTAGGCTTATAAAGAAAGGGGGTTATTATTTCAAAATTTTAATAGCTGATAGCTAACAATAAGTAAAATGGGGAGTCTCATGGAGCTACGGATGTTCGGATTTTATTATTGAAAGGGCACAAATGGGGGGTTACAAATGAAATATTAAATATCTTGAAAAAACAAAGTTTCGAAAACAAACAAAAGTTTAAATACTTAGGCTTCACTCACATATTTTATGCCAAAAATTAATTTCTGAATATATCTCATTTTCTTTTCAATTCATTTGTTTGCTTAACTTAACATTACTCCTAATTTGACAGACCAATTTATTTAGGGATTTGTTGGTCGGTCATGCCAACAAGCCGAACAAACATGTGTGAGTGACATGCGCGGAACAAGATACATGCGTTGTTAACTTGCGCAATAATAACAAAAATAAACGTGCGCAAAAAATGCGCAACTCATAAAATGCGCGAAGACATGCGCTACAAAATACTAAAAATAAAATAAAATAAAGATGCAAGCATGGGTTGCATCAGATACCAAGTTGATGCGGGATTTTGATTGAGACCGCATACACGGTCGATGGAGGGGAAAATCCCGAAGGAGGGAAGCGTATCCCTTCATGGAACCTCGAGGCACAATGGTGAGGAAGAGTGAATCGTAGGCTGGTTAGAGGTGAAGGGAAGCCGGCTGTCACGCGTGTAGTGTTGCGGCGTGCGAGCAGTGGTCGAGATCGACGGGTAGGGTTACGGGAAAGTGTTAGAGAGGGAGAGAGGAAATTTGAGAGAGAATAGAAATTTTTGATCTGATTACTGCATATATATAGTGAAGTGTCGAGCGCGCGCAAATCCAAAATATGAAATGCCCCCACACGGGCTTAACATCACATGAGGTGTACGGAAAATGAAAGGCATTAAAAATAAAGATACAACGCCACGAGTGCGAGCAATGCTTAAGCACACGTCATGCGTGGTGCTCAGCGCTTGAACATAATGCCCCAGCGAGGATCCGTAACAGATACCCAGTACAGATTTATCCAGTGAGCATCAGTGTTCGATGAGTGATCCGCCACTTGAGTCTGACTTAGTCTTGCATTATATTGGAACCACATTTTAGTACTCGTTGCATCTGCGATGACTTTTGGTATCCCCCCCCCCCCCGTGAGCCACCTAATGAGTTTTCCCTCTGTGGTGACATTCAATAAACCATCGACTTTCATCCCAATGTCAAAGTTTCATGCAGTCGTATGTACGTCTATCACACACTCGACGAATATTATTACACATTTCCTAATGAGCCCCCAAAAAAACCACCACTCATTTGGGACGCCTCCACTATCTATGAGTCGGTCGAAAGTGAAAGTGCACTCGATGGCAAGGGGATCGATCACATCATCATTACTGCTGAAACCTCGGGTGATTTTTTGAATTATCATATAGCACTCACGATGAATTTGTTTATACCCCACCCACTGAACCCCCTAACCATGTGCCCCTATGGAATGGAAATGGGAGGATTGTAGCATCTCTACATATGATATATGTTATGTTTGTCGACCATCATTCATTGTCATTGTGTTGCATGCATGAGTCTTTCCGACGTATGAGTATTTGCAATAATGTTATTATAAATCTTATGTTGATAACCGCATGATTAAATGTACCCTTCGCCATCCACAACTTCAACTCTTCAGGCTCTGCTTTCTCTCATTACCGTACTACAACCCAGTCGTTGCCTACTACCTCATTATAGCTCCAGCTTTCATCTACAACATTAGTATAGCACCATACTTCTCTTACAATGACTCTAAAATTCGACACAGATCGATCATCCGACTTCGACATTGATGTCCACTACTCTTCGACTCCGACATCTTCAACACCACCTCTTATAGCATCAACACCATCTACAACATCGTCACTAGCTTCAGCAATACCATCCTCGATTCCATCGTTAGCATGGGCTTCAGCAACGCTCTCTCCAACCTTCACAGCGATTGTACCTTCAAGCCCGACCCACAAGTTCAGGGCACTGTCAGAGGTAGGGCACTGTCAGAGGTCTAGAGGGATTCACCTCACCTTCAGACGTGAGCACAGTCAACTTTATTCACCGAGATGAGTGTTTTCAAGGTTGGGTAATTGATGGGGATCACGACATGCACATCGGCCTACTCAACGACCGTAGCAGCTCATTTTAGAGAAAATTTTGGAATCGGTTCCCGTTTGGAAATCTCCATCCGGGTTAAATGAGGGCGCGACAAGTGTCACAAATCCGGAAGGCCTATATCGCGCGGAGACCGCCTTGATCCGCGCGGAGACCGCCTTGATCCGCGCGGAGACCGCCTTGATCCGCGCGGAGACCGCCTTGATCCGCGCGGAGACCGCCTTGATCCGCGCGGAGACCGCCTTGATCCGCCCGGAGACCGCCTTGATCCGCCCGGAGACCACATTGATCCGCCCGGAGACCACATTGATCCGCGCGGAGACAGCATTGATCCGCGCGGAGACGGCCTTGATCCGCGGGGAGACCGTCTTGATACGCGCGGAGACCGCCTTGATCCGCGCGGAGACCGCCTTGATACGCGCAGAGAACGCCATGATCTCCCTGGAGATCTGGAGATCAAAGTGATCTCTGTGGAGATGAACATGGTCTCCGGCGAGATCGCATTGATCTCCGCAGAGATCATACTGATCTCCGCAGAGATCACTTTGATCTCAATGGAGATCACTTTTGATATCCGCGGAGATCATGCTCATCTCCGCGGAGATCATGCTCATCTCCGCGGAGATCATGCTCATCTCCGCGGAGATCATGCTCATCTCCGCGGAGACCATGCTCATCTCCGCGGAGACCATGGTCATCTCCGCGGAGACCATGGTCATCTCCGCGGAGACCACTTTGATCTCCGCGGAGACCACTTTGATCTCCGCGGAGACCACTTTGATCTCCGCGGAGACCACTTTGATCTCCGCGGAGACCACTTTGATCTCCGCGGAGACCACTTTGATCTCCGCGGAGACCACTTTGATCTCCGCGGAGACCACTTTGATCTCCGCGGAGACCACTTTGATCTCCGCGGAGACCACTTTGATCTCCAGGGAGATCACTTTGATCTCCAGGGAGATCACTTTGATCTCTACGGAGATCAAAGTGATCTCTTGATGCATTCAGAAATATAAGTTGATTTTAAAGATAAATTTTGGGATCAAGTTAATTTGAGTGGCGCTAGCGAAAGTTTCACGAGTGTTCGCAATCGGTATCCACCCAAGCTCTCTCAAACGCACAAAAATGTCCAACATTCGCTCGCATTCGACGATTTGATTATTGACTCCACCTGCTTTAGCGAGAAAGGATAACAAGCACTTTTTTGGAAATTAACGGCAAAACAAGATAAGCGAAAGATTAAGCAAGCAAGCTTTGTTTTTATTATCCAAACAATACTACGCATAAATTTTGTACCAACATTGAGAGTGACTTGAGTTTGGCGAGATATTTACCTAGCCCATTCGCAAACAACACGAGTCCAAACAGAGGATGGCAGGGGCTGTTTTGGAATACAGTGACTGCATGCAGTGGCGGAACTAGGATTTTACCTTGGCTCGGGCACCAAGTAAAAAATTAAAATTCTTCAATCTTATTTAGCTAAAGAGAATCAGGTGTCTGATAACTCAGCTCAACACAATGCTTGGTACTAGATAGTATGTAGTTCAAATAAAGTCAGGATTCAACAGCTGAAAGAAGTCTCCATTATGCTAAATATAACGTTCACTAAATCTAGTATTTTATCAAACACCTAAAATGCAAACTATAGCAATCTTCTCTGATAGCATCCTCCTATTTCCTCCAAAATCACAAACAATAAAGACATTAAATAGTCAAATCTGCCAAAATAGTTGAAGAAATTAATAATATTTGATGTTATGTGCAAAATAATAAAGCTGAAATAGAAAGCTTTAGAAAAAATTGTTTGCGATTGTTAATTAAAATTGAAAATTTATTGATCATCCATGTAAGTAAGAAATTAGAAAAGTTGAAAATGGAGAAACTGGAAATAAAAACAACTTGCCAGCACATGTCTGTTCTGCTCTTTTTTTGTTCGTGAACCAGGCAAGCAGAGAGAGAGTGCGGGAGAGAGAGAGAGAGAGAGTGCAGGAGAAAGAGAGAGAGAGGGGAGAGAGAGCAGGGAAGAGCGGGAGAGAGAGCGGAAGAGAGCGGGGGGTGAGACTCTTGCAGAGTTGCGTGTTGATGGAGGTCGACAGCCGTTAGGGACGACAAGGACGAGGCTAAAAGAAGAACGCGGCTGAAGCTTCAGAGAGCGCCAGGCAAAGCTTTCCCGTCAGGCGAAATTTTCGCGTCAGGCGAAACTTTCCCAAAGCCACGCCCGGGAACGTGCCCGGGCGTGTCTCTACATAGATCCGCCAGTGACTGCATGCTTGGGTGGAGGAGAAACTGGAACTCAAGCTGCGGGGACGGAGAGCTATGCTGGGGGGCGGAGTTCCAAGCGACGAGTAGGCCGAAGGAGGATGCGCGGTAGGGTGGAGCCGGGGAAAGGTCGGGAAAATGGGTCGATGTCGACCGACCTTTTGAGGGGTGCGGGGGTTCTCTGGATGCCGCTAGGGGGGATGGTGACTCGCCGAATCTGGGGGCTGGAGGGTCTCGATCAATGCCAAGGCGGTGGTGCCAGAACAAGAAGGGAAAAATACGGGCGGTCGGGCGTTGGCGTGCTGGGAGGAAAACGGGAGAGAAGACAAACATTCTCTCTCGGTTTCTTTCTTCCAGCCCGCCTTTTACAGGGTGATTGCTTTTTATAAAGTAAAGTCGTTAATTAAAGACTTTAATGACGGGGGTTACAAAAGCTGACAGATAACGGGAGAGGTTTTCAAACGGCAAATATTAAAAAAGGGGGGGTTTCAGACTTTCATTTAGATTGGCTGGTTGTAATCTTTTAAAACCTTGGAAATTCAAGATTTTCAGGAGGGGGTTTCAAAGGGGTATTAATTGTTTTGGAAAATCAAGAGTTGGAAATTCAAGTGTTGGAAAATAAAATACTTAGGTTCTTCCTTCACACTAATTTCAGAATATATTTTATATTTCAATTTACTTGCTTGCTTAATTTAACATTACTCCTAATTTGACGGACTTATTCATTCATGATCTTATTGCTCGGTCACTCCAATAAGTCAAATAACAGTGCGTGAATGACAATCATGATACAACATGCGGGACAACTAAAACATAAATAATGCGCAAAAACATGTGTCATAAAAATACAAAAAAAAGTAAATTAAAGATGCAAACATGGGTTGCATCAACTCTCCCGAGGTTGAGAGGACTCGACCCCGCCGAGAATATGACGAAACTCACCACTGAAACAACTAAAAGTTGATCCGAGAAATTGATGTGTCACTGCCCTGCTGAGGTAGATGGTGGAACACGGGGAGGACCCGTCATCGCTACACATGACATGAAGGTACAACCTCTTTCCTCAGAGCTGCAGGAAACCAAATTCCCTTGGAAAAAGACAACTCCTGGTGATACATTCAGCCATGGAGTTAAAGTTTTTCAAAAGAACTCCCAAACCATTAGTCATAATTTTATGCATAATATATAAATGACCAGTAAAAAACAGAGCAACAGATAGAGTAGCATAAAAAAGTGGGAAGAGGGTGGAATGAATGAACGAGGTGAGAAGCAAAATAGAGAGCAAACAAGATTAGCACGTGGAATCATTAAATCATACAATGACATACATGGTCATGCTAGACACTTTTGTGCGTCTGCTAAATCAAAACAAATCCCCTTAAAGATAACACTAGTGAGAATCCAACTAGCACGGCAAATTTTAAATTCGTTCTCAAATTTACCGTTTAAAACCAACCGGAGGAATCCTTTAAAATGTGTCCCTAATAGGAAGAAAAAGTTTAGTGACTGAGTTAATTCTCCTACTACGACTAAGCCTAAAAATTTTGAAATCAAGTTCACTCATAACCGTAGGGTAGTGCGGTGGACTAAAAGTGTTAACGCCCAAAACAAAATCTATATAAGGTGAACCAAAAGTGGGATCACCAAAAGTGTGAGCATCATCCAAGACGAATGTCTCACAAGAATCAAGTGATTCTTCCTGGAGTGGGGGTCTAGGCAGAAGAATAGCACTAAATAGAAGTTGTGGTGGTAACGAAGGATGGCGAGACAGACGCTGGGGAGGTCCTCCAAGGAAGCGTAGGGACAAGACTATTCTTCTGGGGAAGAAGAACAATCTTTCGCCCAAGGTAATCAAAGGAGTGGGAGTTCCTCACACCGTCATGTATAATATGTCTATCATACTGCCACACTCTTCCTAACAGGATATGACAAACATTGATGGGTGCAACATCAGACAAAACAGCATCCTAATATACATTCCCGATAAAGAACTCTACAAGACAACGACGAGTAACGGACATAGTCATGTGACTATTAACCCCAGAAAGTGGTAGGGCCGCTCCAAAGGGTGTGTCTCGAGTCCTAGCTTCTCAACCATACGTTGGGAAATAATTTTTCATACTACCGCTGTCAATGATGATGGAACAAAAATGTCCCTGAATGAGCGCGGTAGTGCGAAAAATCTCGTGTCTCTGAAAATCACGTTCAGTGGTTTCACTAGGGAAAATCAAGCTATAACGAAGGACGCATACTAAGTGTCCATCTTGTTCTCCTTCGACCTTAATAACGCTATCAGACTCGGGCACGGGCATGGAGTCAATAAGGAAAACTCCATATTCTGGCTCACGCCCATCAGAGGATTTAGTGATTGCAACAAAGTGGCGCCGCGGGAACTCAGAAGATTTGTGCCCTGGCTCCATACACTTGAAGCATCTGAATACTCCAATGTTGGGCTTGGATCCCATGAGCTCCTTACCTCGGGTGAGGCTAGTGGGAGGAGCTGGGGTCCCAGTCTAAGTTATCAAAGGCGCAAGGCGCACCGAGGCGCAAAGGGCCCCTGGAGCCTAGGCGCAAGACGCAGGCGCGCACCAGAGACACGTGGGGCGCAAAAATGGGGGAAAAGGAAATTGAGCGAATTGGGCGCCCAATTCGCTGAAATTGTGCGAATTGGGCGCCCAATTCGCTGAAATTGTGCGAATTGGGCGCCCAATTCGCTGAAATTGAGCGAATTGGGCGCCCATTTCGCTGAAATTGAGCGAATTGGGCGCCCATTTCGCTGAAATTGAGCGAATTGGACGCTCAATTCGCTCAATTTCAGCGAATTGGGCGCCCAAGTGCGCCTAGGGGGTGCCCCGGGTGCGTCTAAGATCATGTTTTTGCCCATATCAAAAAAAACACCTTAAAAGTCTTGGACGCGCTTGGGAGCCTGTAAAGCACGCGCCGAGGCGCGCCTGGGCGCGCCTGAGGTGCGTCTGGGGCACATCGTCCGCCTCAGCTGTGCTAAGGCGCGGCGGGCTGCGCCTGGTGCGCCCGGTGCCTTAGGCGCGCCTAGGCGCGCGCTTTGACAACTATGGTCCCAGTATTGACATGAGGGGATCAGAATTCTTAGATGTAGGTGCAGTGGTGGTGGTGCTCGAGGAAGGTCTATCTGTAGACCTATGCCCCGATGTCCTCTTCTGAAATGAGGCTTCCACTCTACGAGCTCGACTAGATACTTCACCCAAATCTCTAAAGTCGTGCAACTCTAGCTAATCTCTAATAGCGTAACGGAGCTCATTCAGATAACGGGACACTGTCATATCGTCCGTATGTACAGGTCTAGCCTAAACTGCAGCACTAAAAACTCGTGGGTGTACTCATCCACGGACAGTTTGTCCTGTCGAAGGTTGTGGAACCTTTGATAAAGAGTCTGTAGATAGTCCGGGGGGACATTGTTTCCGCAGTTGTAACTTAAACTCTACCCACGTGGTGATAGGTGCTAGACCCAAAGTGAATCGGGTGTGCTCTAATTGAACCCACCAAACTAGTGCGGGTCCTTTAAGCTTAAGGACGGCATATTCAACTTGACGATTCATAGGCATTTGTTTCCATGTCATGAACCTTTCCACGCGCTCACATCAATCGAGGCATTTCTCGGATTCCACGTGACCCTCAAAATCACCTACATCAAATCAAGCTTTACTCCATCATCCCAACAGGGTTGGCGACGGAGACCAAGGTCAAGCTGTGCAGGATCTGCGGGCCAAGGATTTTGTTCCCCCTTGTCTAGGATTTTGGTGAGGAGGTTGATTTAGTCCTAGGTGACGTTCAGCTTCTAAGTTATTAACGAAAGTCCTCAAATTGTTTACTACGTAGTCCGTGTCTCTCACATTGGTAGTGAGTGTTTCTACCGTCTTCATCAGATCACTCATTCAGTTGGCTAGGTCGCCTATGCTAGTGTCTATGTGATCTATGCAGCTCTCCATTTAATTAAGTAAAAACTAAATAATTTTTTTTTACTAATAATAATTAATAAAAACTTCACCCTTTTTTCTTTTGAAAATAGTGGACTCAAAAAAAATTATAAAAAAGAGTGACATTTTAAAAAAAAATCTTTTGCTTTTTGGAAAACCAATTTTTTTTGAACAACTAAATAAAAAACAGGATCGTTCGATTCACAATAAGAGGGAATCAAATCGTGTTTTGATACCAAATTGATGCATTCTGAAATCTAAGTTGATTTTAAAGATAAATTTTGAGGTCAAGTTAATTTGAGTGGCGCTAGCGGAAGTTTCACGAGTGTTCACAATCGGTATCCACCCAAGCTTTCTTAAACGCACAAAAATGTTCCACATTAGCTCGCATTCGACGATTTGATTATTGACTCCACATGCTTTAGCAAGAAAGGATAACAAGCGCTTTTTTTGGAAATTAACGGCAAAACAAGAGAAGTGAAAGATTAAGCAAGCAAACTTTGTTTGTATTGGCCATAGAATACTACGCATAAATTTTGTACCAACAATGAGAGATACTTGAGTTTGGCGAGAGATTTACCTAGCCCATTCGCAAACAACAAGAGTCCAAACAGAGGATGGCAGGGGCTGTTTTGGAATACAGTGACTGCAGGCTTGGGTGGAGGAGAAACTGGAACTCGGGTTGGGGGGACGGAGAGTTATGTTGGGGGCCGGAGTTCCAAATGACGAGCAGGTCAAAGAAGGAGGAGGCGCGGTAGGGTGTAGTCGGGGAAAGGTCGGGAAAATGAGTCGATGTCGACCGACCTTTTAAGGGGGCGTGGGGGTTCTCTGGATACCGGTAGGGGGACGGTGCCTCGTCGGATCTAGGGGCTGGAGGGCCGCCGGGTGTCGATCGATTTCAGGGCGGTGGTGCCGGAACGGGAAGGGAAAAAGGGGTTGTGGGGAATCGGGCATTGGCGTGCTGGGCGAAAACCGAGAGAGAAAACAAAAAGTCTCACGGTTTCTTTCTTCCAGCCTGCCTTTTATAGGGGCTGATTGCTTTTTATAAAGTAAAGCCTTTAATTAAATACTTTAATGACGGGGGGTTACAAAAGCTGGCAGATAACAGGAGAGGTTTTCAAAGGTGCGAATGACAAGCGCGATACAACATGCAGAACAACTTAAACATAAAAAATGCGCGAAAACATGCATTACAAAAATACAAAAAATAAAGTAAATTAAAGATGCAAACATGGGTTGCATCATCTCCGCGCGCAGTAAGCAAAATATAGGTCTTCCGGATTTGCGACACATGTCGCTCTCTCATTTAACAAGGACGGAGATTTCCAAACGGGAACCGGTTCCAAAATTTGGACATCATTTTATGTGCATCGTCAATCTGAGATTCTGTCATTTGTTTTGTTTTTTTTTAAATTTTCATGCATTTTGACGGTCGTTATGATCAGAGAATCTTACCGTCCATGATGGCCCCATATTTTATAAATAGGGGTAGAGGGCTCATATTTGAGACATGGAAAGATTAAGTGAAAAGAGAGAATTCTCCTTTTGATCACCAGTGCAGAAGCCGGAAAATCCGAGGGCCGAAGCATGGAAGTTATTTCCTCCACATCCACGACACACCTCCCAACCGTCCAACCCTCCTCCATTTTTTGGCCGGCCACCCTTTCCTCCCCCCCCCCCCCTCAAAATTCTAAAAACAGCCTCATCATCTCTCCACAGTCCCCTTTTCCACCACTGGCAATCACTGAAAAGCTTCTCGGGCCACCTCCAGTGATCCTTCCCATTCCCCTTTCAATTGCATCCATTTTTTAGTTCTATAGCAAATGCTAGAAAACTTTTCTGGACACCCACCATCTCCACCATTTTCCCTTCATTTCTCATTTTCCGGTCATTGTCAAAAACCACCTCCGGCGACCACCACCATCTCCGGCCACCTACGAACACCTCCGACAACCACTGGACAACCACCACCTCCACCACCTCATAACTACCTCCCCACCTTTCCCACTACCCCATTAACTCCACCCTCCTACAATTTAGGATCTAATCCTAAATTATCTGCACTACTCCCACTCCCCACTACCCCCATCCAGCCTTCATGTGGAGCCATATATTCAGACATCCACAACCTCATTTCTCACTCACGTGCAACTCCATTTTCAACCCAAATCAAGACATAACTGAACTTCATTATCTTCTCCATAACCCGACAACTCATTCTCTATTCTCACGAAGCCCCAACTACCTCCCAGTAGCCCGCTTCCTCTAGAATTCCCCCCTGCAGCCTGCCTGTTGCTATTCCCCAGCAGTTGCCCAGTATTCAATCCCACCACCCCTCATTCACCAGGAATCTTTACTGCTTTCCCCTATGAACAACTACTGCATCCAAAATTCAATTCCTTGGCTCCCTGTTGTCCAGATTCTTCCCAACCGCACATCCTTGTTGTTGAAATACATTCCAGCAGTCTGGATTCCCAGCTCCTCACTCCTAACCATCTGAAAATTCTCTCAGCTTTGGAGGCCAACCCCTGGAATTAAATAAAACACTCATTTTATTGTTCTACGGCCCTTCGGCCCTCCAAAACAACCCCCCTACAATCCAACCATCTGCTGCCTACTGCCGGTCTGCCGCTCAGTCCCGCAAAAGCCTGGTTCTAGCAAACTGAGCTTCCCCAAAGGTCCAAATCCATTCAATTGCCACATATCTACCCACCTGCAGATTGTCGGAAACCCACCTAGCCCAACATTTCCATAGTTGTGTAAGTTTCAAGTTGGTTGTTTGTGTTGAATTAGTGTCATTAACAGCTTTGGTTATATTTTCTTTGTAAGCATTGTTGACGAACTTTTGTAATCTAGTATATCCTTATTCAATTAGGCAATTTAATTATGCGCCCTCTAGCATTTATACAACCTCACGTGTTTTCCTATTTGAACACTTTATTTATTGTGGCAAATTATATACATATTTATTTATAAAATATAAAAAATATTGCAAGATCATATTTGTCGTAAGCATTGTTGCATGTAGAGTTCATTAGTATTCCCCATCATAGGATGTGTCACTGAGTCATCATTCTCTAACAATGAGTATCTTCAACTTTTTCAATGTACAATCATCCACTGAGAACCTACCGCCTATTATCTTCATTGCTATACCGATGTAGTTGTTTTACAATTAGATGGCTTATTGACTTTGGAGTCACTCATCACATGACAGATGTTTTTTTTCCTCAGTGTTCATCCACCTCTTCATACTCTCATGTCTATATCAAGGATATTGCACTGGTTCTCTACCTCTATCTCTACTCATACACTTACTCTAAATAATGTTATGCATATTTCAAAGTTGTATCTTGAGTTTAGATGAAAAAGACCGGCATTAGCTGACAAATGCATAAAAATAGCAACAAATTTAATAAAAAAATTATTTTTTTTATTCATAGAAAAGAAGACACCTGTAATGTAATGGTGCCAATAAAGCCAGCTTTAACCGCCAAAGGAAGATTCAACAAATTCTGCGCCTTGGCTTTAAAGCTCAAATCTTTCAAGACAATCTCTCCTAAAGAAAAAATAATGCGGACAAACATTTAGAGCGCAATTAAAAATATTGACACTCACCATATTAAAGAGGTAATTGTGAAGAAAGAAAATTATATCAATAGTTGTAAGGTAAATTAATTACTCAAAAATCAATTCTTACAGACCCATAAATAGAGAACATAATCCAACATTGTATCAAGTATGAAGAAAGGTCGGTAATGAGAACAAGAGCACTAGAATTCAAATTAAAGAACGATGTTCTGGTACAAATATATTAGAAAGTTATTTTTAATTCAGAAAGCCACTTCTGTCAAAGTATATGCAAAAGATATTACTTGTATCATTTCAACATTGTAAAACCGTAATAATATACAAAGAAATTTATGTCCAAACAGACATTTATTTGTTTTTCATTTTTTGCATCATTTGATTTGTACATATTTAAACTTTAGGAATGTTGAAATTTGATTACAGTCAAAATAGGATTAACTTTCTTGTATGCATGATCACAATACTTCATTTATGATGTGAAACTTCATGAGATCTTTCAGGCCTACAAGTTTTGTAGGTGTTGGAAGAGCTCAAATCTTGTATGTATTATTTCTGTATCTAAATACAAGGAGAGAATACAAATATATAGGAAGAAGAAGAGAGAAGAAAATCCTATACAAGATGTGGGAGTAAAGGAGGAGAGAAGATAAAACAATAAATGGGCCCAATAATGGGCCCTTTACATGGGCTATTTTAACACTCCCCCGCAAGCTGGAGCGTACAAATCGTATGCGCCAAGCTTGGACAAGCATTGATAGAAGAGTGTCTTGGAAAGAGCCTTCGTGAAGACATCCGCAACTTGTTCCGATCCTGGGACATGCTTTAGGTAAAGCTTCTTCATTTGAACCTTTTCCCGGATGAAGTGACAATCGACCTCAATATGCTTCGTTCTTTCGTGAAAGACCGGGTTCTTTGCGATGTGTACGACGGCTTGACTGTCACAAAGGAGAAGAGCCGGTGATGGTAATTTTACACCCAGATCAGTAAGAAGACTCTCAAGCCATGTCAATTCTGATACAACTGATGCCATTGCCCGGTACTCTGCCTTGGCTGAAGATCGAGCAACGACCGCTTGTTTCTTACTTCGCCAAGTAACAAGATGTCTTCCAAGGTAAGTGCAAAAACCACTTGTAGATCGCCGGTCATCGAGAGAGCCAGCGTAATCAGCATCGGAATATGCCATCAATGTTGGAGCAGAAGAGGAGGTCCTGTAGACAAGTCCCTGACTAGGAGCGGTTTTCAGATACCTGAGAATTCGTTCTACTGCTTGAAGATGAGATTTTTGAGGAGAGTGCATGTATCTGCTGACAAGACCAACAGCAAAGGAAATATCCGGTCTGGTAACCGTGAGATATATCAGTTTTCCAACAAGACGTCGATAATATTCAGGATTCTGGAGAAGGAGATCGGAGTCAGATGCTTGAGCACACAGTTTGTGGTTCACATCCATAGGAGTATCACTTGGTTTGCAGCCGGACTGACCCGCATCATGAAGAAGGTCAAGACAATATTTTCGTTGAGAGAGAGTGAGCCCATCCGGCCTCCTGACAATCTCAAGGCCCAAAAAATAGCGAAGAGGTCCCAAATCCTTTGTCTGGAAGACTGAGTTTAGATGGACTTTGACTGCCTGTATCCCTTGAGAGTCATCTCCAATAATGATAATATCGTCGACGTATACTAACAGAATAACCGTTCCTGTTGGTTGGTGACGAGTAAAGAGCGAGAAGTCGGCCGAGCTCCGAGTGAAGCCAATCTCACGGAGGACCTTGCTGAATTTTTCAAACCATGCCCGTGGAGATTGTTTGAGACCATATAGAGCCTTTTTAAGATGGCAGACCTGAGACTCCCCCGTGGTCTCAAACCCGGGTGGTTGTTGCATGTAGACAGTTTCCTGGAGATCCTCATTCAAGAAAGCATTCTTGATATCCAGCTGAAAGAGAGGCCACCGGCGATGGACAGCAACAGAGATGAGGACGCGAACACTATTAAGCTTCGCTACCGGAGAGAACGTTTCCTCATAATCTATCCCCTCCTGTTGAGTGTAACCTCTAGCCACAAGACGGGCCTTTAGACGGTCAATTGTCCCATCGACAGCATGTTTGATGACAAAGACCCACTGGCACCCAACTGGTTTCTGGCCCGAGGGAAGGGGAACAACAGACCATGTCTGATTAGACCAGAGAGCAGACATTTCTTCCTCCATGGCCGCTCGCCATCCCGGATGTTGAAGCGCCTCCTGCACAGAATTAGGAATAGCAACCGAAGAGAGAGAAGTAGCCAAAGTGTGTAAATGGGGAGAGAGGCGATGAAGAGAGATGTAGTTTGCCAGCGTATGAGCAGTGGAAGGTGATACCTGATCATTTGGACGCAGAGTATCCATGGTAGAGACCGACGGCAGAGGGGCAACGAAAGTGGTAGAGCGACGAGTGTAGACGCGGATAACGGGTGGTTTGGAGGGAACGACAGTCGGTGTAGAGGGAACGACAGTCGGAGGAGTAGTTGCGGGAATGACCGGGCGTGGGATGGATGGAGGAGTAGGTGTGGGTGGTAGATGGTCAGGGAAGGGTGCAGGAAAGAATGGCTGATCTTCGCGGAAAGTGACATCAGCAGAAACGGAGATTTTGCGTGTAGCAGGAGAATAACAGACATACCCCTTTTGGGTGCGGGAATAACCAACAAAGATATGCTTGGCCGCTCGGGGATCCAGCTTACCCGAGGAAGGCCCCAAACGATGGACATAGCAGAGGCTACTGAATACACGAGGTGGGAGAGGAAAAGTCGTAGTGGAGGGAAAGAGTATGCTAAACGGAGTAGCATAGTTGAGAATAGAGGAAGGGAGAACGTTAATGAGAAAACAGGCGGTCGAAACCGCAAAGTTCCAATAGGGTTTAGGGACATGCATTTGCAGCATGAGGGAACGGGCAACATCGAGTAAGTGGCGATTCTTGCGTTCGGCAACACCGTTTTGTTGCGGCGTGTAAGCGCGGGAAGTTTGATGTAGAATCCCGAACTCAGAACATAAAGCAGTAAATTCGTGACTAGTGTACTCACGAGCATTGTCAGTTCGTAGTACTTTGATGGTGGTGTGGAAATGCGTACGGGTTTCGAGGACAAATGCCCGAAAGACACGGGGAAGCTCAGAGCGATCATGAAGTAAGTATAGTCAGGTAGTGCGAGAGTGATCATCAATAAACGTTATAAAATACCGGAAACCGGAAACACTAGGAATTTTAAATGGTCCCCAAATATTCGAATGCACTAAATCAAAAGGAACAGCGCTCCGAGTACAATGTGAAGAAAAAGAGGAACGAGTCTGCTTGCCGAGGATACAGGAGTCCCACTGAAAGGGGGTAAAAGAAACATCCGGGAGAACTCGCTGGAGGACCGGTAGAGGAGCATGCTCAAGTCGACGATGCCAATCAGTTGAAGAAACGGATGAGAGGATGGTGGGAGAGTCGTCGAGAAGGTAGAGCTCATTCCGCAGCCGGCCTTTACCAATGGTAGTCTGCGTCCGCCGATCCTGTATAACAAAAGAAGAGGAAGTGAATATAACAGAACAATCCAGATCATTAGTAAGCCGTGCAAAAGAAAGTAAATTGAACGGGGAACTCGGGACGTGAAAAGCCGAGCGAAGGGAGATGGAGGAGGTGAGAGGAAGATCTGCCGAGCCGGAGACGGGAACCGTGTCTCCATTGACCACAGTAATAGACGGTGGACAAGGGGAAGTCAGGTACTGGGCAGGTCGATGTGGAGTAATGTGATGGGTGGCGCCAGAGTCCACAATCCAGCCCAAGCCGGTGGAGAGACAAGCGGTACCTGTGTTAGATACGGAGGCAAGGGAGGCAGAGGGTGGGTGGAGCAATCCCTGGAGATGCTGGAGCTGAAGACGGACACTTTCAAGATCAGGAGGACCAGCATCAGTAGCAACAGAAGCCGTCGGGCGAGGAGGATAGCCAACTTTCTTGTAACAGGTGGCCTCGAGATGACCATCTTTCCCGCAGAAGGAGCACTTCGGCCGACCCCGGCCACCACGACCCCGGCCGCGAGATCCCGAACGACCCCACCCCCCCGAGTAGGAGGAGGAGGGAATGGTAGAAGCGGAGGTGCCTGCTGAAGAAGGGTCGGCGGAGCCGTAGTACCTGGAGGAGGGGATACTCGGAGAATCATGGAGCACACATCAGAAAATGATGGTGTGGTAGAGGAAGCCAGGACCTGAGCATGAATGCTCTGAAGGTGAGGGGGAAGACGGGCCATGATGATGGCAGTACAGGCGGCTTCCTTCTGAGCGCGCTGAGCAACGGCATCATTGGTGAACGGCTGATGCTGCATCCATGCTTCAACAAGAGTCTTTGCACGAGCAACAAAGGAGGTCATATCTGAAGCCCCTTCAACGTCAAGAGCAAAGAGGTCAGTGAGAATGTCATAGAGATGCTGGAGGCTGTCCCGTCCAGAATATAAGGAGTGGAGCTCAGTCCACATATCTTTGGCAGTCTCATGATACATAGTCATCTGATAAGGCTCACCATCTAAAGAGTTCAAGATCCAGGTCTGAACTCGGCCATCATTGCGGAGACAGTCATCGGTAGAAGGGGTGGGAGGAGCCTGAGTAAGGTGAGAGAGAAGGCCCTTGGCCTGAAGAACCCGTCGAACTGAATGTACCCAAGGGACGAAGTTCTTTCCAGAAAGAGAGATGGTAGTGATGCGCAGCTCGTCGCGGACTTCTGTAGTGCAAGCCGGGCGGTCAGTGGGACAAGCCGGGCGGTCAGCAGGCGGGCTGTCCGTCGAGCCAGAGGAGTGACCGGAAGAGCCCATAAGGGCAGACCGCAGAGGCAGACAGCGGAGGTCGCGGCGAGAAGGGCAAGAGGCCGCTGCGAGAAGAGAGCAAGACCGCGGCAAGTAGAGCATAAACCGCCTGCGAGAAGACAAGGAGGCCGCCGCGAGAAGGACTGAGGAAGACCACGACCAGAATGCGGAGAGGCAGCAGCCCGCACGGTCAAGCCGGACACCAGCGAGTAGTCAGTTCGCGACCAGAGGGCAGAAACAAAAGAGAGAGACCGCCCCGGTCTAGGTGAAGCTAGCAGCGGTCAGAGAGCGGAAGGAAACCGCGAGAGATCGCAAGCGAGTAGAAGGAAGCAGAAAGAAAGCGGATAAGAGCAGTCCGCAAGAGAGAACCCGCAGCGGGTTGACAGAGATTGCGGTAAGCAAAGGGGAGACAGGCCGCGAGTAGGAACTCGAGCGGTCAAGAGGAGAAAGACCGCGAGGAGTAACTCGAGCGGCTAGGGGAGAGAGGCCGCGAGGAGGAAGCCGAGCGGCTAGAGGAGATAGAGACCGGGCAGTTAAAAGTAGACAAACCGCAAGCGGCAAGAGAAGTCGCAGAGAGTAGTGGGGCCCACGGGGAAGAGGAGAGGTTATAAAAGAGAGGGAGGGGTGGATCCACGGGAGGGAGAGAGGAAGAGGAGAGGGCAGCGACTTAACAAGGGGGAAGCCGCTGAGAGAAGAGACGGGTAGACACAGGCCGCTACCCGGAGTGAGTAGAGGATCAGGCCGCAGAGGAAGAGCGGATAGGCTAAGAAGCAAAGCCGGGCGGTTAGAAAAGGGGAAACCGCGAGGCCGGAATCGCTTGCTCTGATACCATGTTGGAAGAGCTCAAAGCTTGTATGTATTATTTTCGTATCTAAATACAAGGAGAGAATACAAATATATAGGAAGAAGAAGAGAGAAGAAAATCCTATACAAGATGTGGGACTAAAGGAGGAGAGAAGATAAAACAATAAATGGGCCCAATAATGGGCCCTTTACATGGGCTATTTTAACAGTAGGCAATATGTGATTTGTGAGAATTTGAAAAATTACATAATATTATTCAGAGTAACATCGAGCAGATGACTATTTTTTCTTTCGGCCATCCCATTTTGTTGAGACGTATGCACACAACTAAACTGATGAATAATAATGTTAGAGGTGCATAAAGATAAACATTGTTGGCTCAGGTATTCCTTCGCACTTTTTATCCAAATAATTATAAGGGTCATACCACACCGAGTGCAAATTTCAATATAAAACTTGGATAATACAGCAAAAAATTCAGAACAATATTTTATAAGATATACTCAAGTACATCTAGAGAAATCATCAATAAAAGTTACAAAGTACGGACTGTCTTCATCAACAAACTTGGTGGGACTAGGATCCCAAATGTTCGAATGAACAAAATCAAAAGGGCAAACATAATTTTTACAAAGTTTAGCAGGAAAAGTAATACGTTGATGCTTGACAGACTAGTAATCCTCACATTCTAAAATTGAGTCAACCTTGAAAGATAGCAAGAGCTGGTGGTGGATACACAACGACGAATGACTAAGACAATGATGCCACCACTAGATTAGAGAAGTGGAGATGGCAGATGCTGAGAAAAGGGGGAAGACCGTCGAGGTATCAGAGAGTGTTGTGTTCAGTCCCAATAGCAAACGTTCTCCGCGAGTGAAGGTCCTGAAAGTGACAAGTAGTGAGAAAAAATGAGACAGAGCATTGCAAATTTGCAATTGTCATGAAAGAACATTGACAGACAATAAATTACAAGGAAAGTTGGGGACGAATAGAATGTCGTCCCACTTTAAATGAAAGGAGGTGATCACAACTGTAGATACACACACTGGAGCAAGAGAGTCATCCATCACAAAGACCGGTGGTTACCAGTTATGCTTCTCCAGCTAAGAAAAAAAGAGTTCTTAGTCATATAATTGATGGTGCCGAAGTCGAGGAGCCACTTACTCTGAGTAACAACATACGTGTTACCTGAAGAGATGGAATTGGAGGCTGATTGTTTGGAGGCATTGATGAGAGACTCAATGTCCGTGAAAGAGAACCAACGATCGGAGCATGGCGACAGGGTCGGCGGCAAGGCAAAAGGCGCAGGCGTATAGGTACTGACCCGAGCCTGGGGACGGAGGTGAGGATGCTTTAAAAAGCCTTTCTCGTCAAGATGACTAAGCTGACCACAAAGAGAGCCAAGAGATCAGGATGCTGCACAACTCCCAGTAAACCCTCCACAACCACATTCTGTTCCACGACTGGTTGCATGAGCAAAAATGTCGAAGGAAGGAGGGGACATGATTGGTGGCCGTTGGAGAAGATTAGCGACAACAGAGATGTGAGCAGTAGTGGCATCCAAGGTGGGGGTGTTAGGTTCTCTCAAAATCCGTTAGTAGATCATTTCATAAGGATTTGAAAGACATGGAAGATAATAGGCCACCAAGTGTTCCTGAAAATAATTTTGTTATGTAGCAAGGTCAATAGGGAAGGGTCGATGTTGGAGAAGTTCCACGACAAGAGATTGAAGATACACAACATCGGGATGGAATGTTGGTCGAGCGAAAAGGCCGAAATAAAAGGTGTAGATACGAGAGGTATTGACACCCTTGGAGTAAAGAGAGTCAAGATAATCCCATGCAGCCACCGTCGCGATGCAGAGACGTTGGACGAAGCCATTCTGCAGCCGAAGCAATGACAAAATTCCAAAGACTGTAAGATACTTCCTTAACCCGGATGGGCTACAAGAATGATTCGACTAAAGGGGTCGCAAAGACCCCCTAGAGGAGATTGGGTTGCTACTCGTCATGGAAAAGAGAGTGGTGGAAACAATGACTTCACACCACAAGGAGGATGCCACATTTGCAAAGGGCCACGCATGATAAACAAATGTCCAAAGTTGGGGCCACTTGTTGCACTACAAGAGGATGCAATGGATCCGGAAAATGAAGAAGGTACAAATCAGATTTGCTTCTTGCAACTTTTAAATGCTCTGAAGGTAAAACCAATGAAGAAAGCGGCTAGCAAAGGACTAATGTATGTTGAGGCCGAAATCAATAACAAGCCTACCAAATCTTTGATAGACACGGGTGCAACCCACAACTTTGTGACGGAGGAAGAAGCTCGAAGGCTCGGCCTTCAAGTAACAAAGAGTGAGGGATGGATTAAGACCGTGAACGGGAAGGCGATACCACTATCTGAAGTAGCTCGTTGCATTGAACTATGCTTGGGGCCATGGAGAGGACAAGCAAACTTCTCAGTCGCAACAATGGAAGAACACAAAGTTGTGCTAGGCATGAACTTCTTCGAGATTGTGAGCGCTATAGTCATGTCAAGTCGCCGCTTGGTATGCATCTCGGAGAAGGGAGCTACTTGCATGGTCCCAATGGTGGAGGGGCCACCAAGGAATCATGAAGCAAAGCAATTATTGGTCATGCAACTGGCCAAAGAAGTTAAGAAGGGATAGCTTACTTTTCTGGCTAATTTAAAGGAGGATACAATGGAGGACAAAGTGGAGGAGGTTCCTCCACTTATCGCTGAAGTCCTGGAGGAAAACCAAGGCATCATGCCTGTGTTGTTGCCAAAGAAGCTACCTCCTCGAAGGGAGGTCGATCATAACATTGAGCTGGAACTTGGAGAAAATCCACCGGCAAAAGCACCATACCGGATGGCTCCACCTAAACTCGAGGAGTTGAGGAAGCATTAAAAGAACGGCTTGAAGCTGGGATGATCAGACCATCGAAGGCACCCTTTGGCGCACCGATGCTTTTTCAAAAGAAGAAGGATGGAACGCTTCGGCTATGCACCGACTACCGTGGATTGAATAAAGTGACAATAAAGAATAAGTAGCCTATCTTGTTGATCGCTGACCTATTCAACCGACTTGGGAGTGCAAGAGTATACACAAAGATGAACTTGCAAAAGGGCTACCACCAAGTAAGGATCGCGGAAGGAGATGAGCCGAAGACCACTTGCGTGACAAGATATGAATCCTTCGAGTGGTTGTGATGTCGTTCAGCTTAACTAGCTCGAACGACTTTTTTCACTCTAATGAACCGAATATTTCACCCATACTTGGATAAATTTGTGGTGTACATAGATGACATTGGCATCTATAGTAACACAATCGAGAAACATGCTAGGCATCTTTGCCTAGTACTCCAAGTGTTTCAGGAGAATGAACTTTATGTTAAAAGGTCAAAATGTTCATTTGGCCAAGATAAGGTGTATTTCTTTGGGCATGTGGTTGCTATTGTATCTGAGTTAACCGGGCTTGAAAGTCTTCTCAATGATTTGGGACTCAAACTCTTATCTCCGGCAACCTTATTATTTGACAGTCAAGCTGCAATACATATTGCTAAGAATCCCGTCTTCCATGAACTAACAAAGCATATTTCAGTTGACTGTCACTTCATTCGAGAAAAAGTTCAATCAAGAAAGATAGAATTGGAGCATGTTCCCGCTACAAGACAAGTTGCTCACATCCTGACTAAAGCCCTCTCTCGGCCGATATACTATCAGTTCTTATCCAAGCTTGGTGTCTACGACTTGTACGCTCCAGCTTGCAGGGGAGTGTTAGAAAACAAATCTTGTAAAGGCCCATTTAGTGGCCCATTATAGGCTTTCTTCTTTCTCTTATAATAGTCCCACATCTTGTAATAGAGATTTCTCTCACTCTCTCCCTATATATTTGTACTCACACTTGTAATTTGATTTTTGAGAAATATATACAAGGTTTACTTCATTCTTCAACAGTTTAGTTTAAACAAGAAGCAACCAACTAAATTGATAGAATCAAGCAAAAAATAACATTTTGTAGAACTTGAATTCAATTTAAAAGCAACCAAAAGAGCCCCATGAAAAAATGACAGTAGCACAATGTAAGAGTATAAGTACAGAATTAGAAAATACGGATGTGTACCTACAAAGATGAAGCTACTCTTTACACATTTTCAATAAAAAACATTAATAAAGATTATATATATAAAAAGAACCTTTCCAAACACTGATTCTAAGAGAAAACCCCTCAACATATTCACCAAAATATTTCCGGATAATAGAAAGAACCTGAAAGAAAAATGCATTAGATAATGAACAGGAGTTGAATCGAAACAATCTGCACATAACTTGGAATACAAATATATGAAAGTGTATTGATCACTATCAAGCAAGAATAAAATTAACCATGAACAGCAATATTCTGATATACACCATGTGTGTCAAAATAAAAATAAAAAACATCCACTTACACATGATAATGAGCTCAACAGTGTTAAAAGGCTTTCTTTATGAAAAATAACAGAGAAAAGGCAATTTAAAGAACATATTTCCAGGTTTAGAATATCATATTTAAAGTATAAAGAGAGTCAATTATAAGATTTTTTTACAAAATTCCATTAAATTTTCTGGCACAAATAATATAATCAATTAAAATGAAAAAACATCAACTGAAGGCATGTTAATTCTACTTATAATTGTATCAACAATCACATTGTGTGGATTTTGACATTGACTAAGGGTGAAAAGCAAAGTTGCATAACAAGCTTTGAGAAGACAGCAACACTCAAGCCTTTATCCCATCATAGTGGAGTCGGCTATATGGATCCTTTGTCTCCATTGGGCCCTATCTTTAGTCATAATCTCACTAATGCCTAAGTACATCATGTTTCCTTATAGTTTCATTCCAAGTCTTATTTGGTCTACTGCTCTACTGTAGACTAATTTTTGGAAATACTTTTTTTCTAATTTAAAACTATTTTTAATAGATGTTTCGCGGCAGAATACAGCGGGGTTTGGCACGCCACAAAAGAAATGCATTTTCTAGCTGAAAGTCAAGCCAATAAATGCAAGGAAATGACGATAACGGGAAAATGATGACTATGCAAGAAATTTCATGTTTGATCACTAAAAATTAATTGCATGAATATAAAACTAATTGAGAGGAGGCTGTGTGATTTCCCAAGGAGACTTAGAATAGGGTTGCGGGTCTTGGGGAAAATAGTGGGGGGTGAGGGTGAAAAGCTCTGGTGGTCTCAAAGGAAAAAGGAAAAGACTCGGATAGGTGGTTGTGAGTTGGAGGGTTGGTAGTAGGCAGCTGAAAGGTAAATAGAGGAGGCTCAGGTAAAAAAACAGAGGAAGGTTCGGTGGTGCGTAGAAAGAGCTGAACATGTTTTAGAAATCGCGAACAACTGCCGGGCACGTCGCAATCATTTGAGCATGGCCAGGAAGGGGGCGTCGAAGTTTGACGGACCCTCATGACGATGCGTCGGGGGAGAGCAATGTAACACCCCAACATGTAAAATAAGAGATAATAGCAACTCCAGCTCCATAGTAATTTGGGCTCAGGCCCGCTACACTCCACTATGAGGCAATGAGCTACACCGCCTAAAACCAAAACACACGAAAGTGGTATTGTGGGTCAGCTTTGGGCTGACCACAACTACAAAACGGCCCCGCCCCCCGGCCATCCTAAGCGGACTCCGTGGCGAGTGCATCGCACACATGCCAGTACGCACGTAAAAAAGAGCGCAAAAAGAGGAACACTAAGCGTCGTGTACTACTCACAACCTATACTTGTGTCGCAAACTCCCAGAGACTCACGACACTAGCTATAAAGATGATTCAAGAAAAATTTCCTGCGACGTGAGGCGTGAGACTGTCTCCTGTATTCTACCACGGTAACAGAAGGGGGTAAACCTCGCATCTGTCCAAAAGAGCGTGCCAGGGGATCGGGTGGACCACTGTCCTTGAGCGTAGTGATAGGATGAGGATTCACCTCCGTCCCGAGAATGTGACAGGGAAAAACATGTCACCTGTCCTAAGCGTACTGACGGGAAGTGTGATCGTACTTCCGGTCTCGAGGCATAGTGACGGGCGACAAACTCGTCTCTGATCCCGAAACGTGAGTTCCAACATAAAGCCCAACACGACCTAAATAAATTACCCATGGGCTAACTAGACCGAAACCGCAACCAAGTGACGGGGAAATCCCTGTCCTATGACAACCCTCGATGGACATCAATTCTAACGGGCTCAAAGCAAACCCACCTAGGAATGAGGCTTTCACAAAGGAAGCCCACACATTCCCGCACATACAAAATTGATCTCCACGAGACATTCCTACCCGCGCATTTAAGGATACTCAAGATATATAATTTATAAATTCACTGATCCAGGTTAAATGTCGCGGATAGGCTTTACATAGCATGCCTAAACCCAAACTCTCATGTGCTATTAAAGGTGCAAGGTGCACCAAGACGCTAAGGGGGCTTGGAGCCTGGGCGTAAGGTTCAAGGCGTAGGCGCGCACCTGACGAAGGCAAGGTGCAACCACATCCATTTAAAATAATCGGCATCAAACATCATTTCATCTTCTTGATTAAATTTTTCATCTAGTCTACTAATTAATTATTCATTACTATTGTTTTTATCTCTTAAAAAATAAAATCAATGTGGTCACTTATATCATATCTAAGTCTCAACGCACAATTATCTTTCATGAACATTAAATCAATAAAAAATTATTGAGTTCTTTAATTTTTTTCCTTAGTTTTTGAAGAAAGAAATTTACAACAAAAAATTCACTTAGGCGCCTTTTATATTCTAAAGGCGCACAGAGACGCAAACCTCTAAGTCTGGTGAGTCTGGAGCCTTAGGCGCGCCTTTAATAACATAGCACATATCTAATGCAACTATTCATGTCGGGAACGTACACAATCAACATGATGGTTCATACGAACCGAAGGAGAGCACGCACCGTCGTCAATTGGCGAGAAGTGATTCCTCTATGCAACGAAATTAATAGTGACGTCAGGCACGCCATCCCGCGTCCAGGCGGATTCCCTGCTCTCCGTCGAGTAGCGAGAGAGGGACTTTACGTGCAGATCATACAAACATACGTCGGGGTAGTCATCCCACGCCGCAACGGAGTCCCCATCCTCAACTGAAACGGCATGAAGGGATTCTCACTGCACAAAAAATTATAAAATACGAAATTAAATAAAAATATTGTTCCTAAGACCGAGAAAAGGAATCATTGCCCTTGGAGTATGTCTCGGTGACATGGCGACTATCGTAATATTTTTCCCTCGACAATTTGAGCTTCCAAAAGATATTCTCTCCGTGGATCCAGATCACACTTGACGAAACAAGCTCTGATTCACAACCACGCAGCGTTTCGGAAGGAGTGGGGGTGTTTTGAGACGGTGTGCTTCACACTACTTTCCACTCCTTGTTGATCGGCCCTTCCTCTTTCACAACCCACGGCGGAGGCGGTGACGACCAAGGGGAATGACGTAGGAAAACCCCACAAAACATGGTGAGAGGACTCCCTTGTAGCCCTCTATCGAGTGGAGGTGGACGGCGTCTAAAGGGGAGGAGCGGCGGTCGAAGATCTGGGAAAATGAGGTGGTTAGGTGTAACAGGAGAAAACACAGCGCCATCATCCAACGGATAGGAAGACACCAGCAAGCATGTAACGCATCTAATGAAGGAGTGAGCGTCATGTCAGCAATTTGAGGCTACCAGAATGGACAAACAGGAGATCGCCAGTTGGCATATATATGTTAGGCGCTTGTAACTGTCATATGAAAGATTAATGTAAATATAAAAGGGATTAGCATTTGTAATAGACAATTATAATGGAAACAAAAAAGTTCACTTTTGTTTCTTCTTTAGGTAGATTCTACTTGGTCCGCCGTCAAGCTCGTCGAATACCACTGCCGGCAAGCTTACACTGGGGCTCCGAAATGGAGTCGGTCGGCTCCTCCATCCTCACCCCCTCCAACCAAGACGGCGGTGATTGGAATATTTGGCGACTTCAGGAAGGAAGAAATCGGCGGCGGCCTTCCGTTCTTGGCGACGAGGGAGGATGGTGAGGTCATGAGAAGGGAAGGAGGTTCCGCCGGCGGTTTCACGAGAGGGAGAGGGATATCGGGATCGTGAGGGAGAGGGAGGGATAGTGGGGGAATCGGCTTAGGTTTTAGGTATTATTATTATTATTATTTTAAACAACTATTTGTAGAACCATTTGTTAACCGGAGACCAAACCGTTTTTTATTTAATTTTCATAGGCGTTACAATTGAAGCTTCTATGACAAGGTTGTGTGGAGGGAGCCGAAGAGCGGGTGCCAGGAGGCGTCGATCCCGCCGATGAAAGGATGGTAGAAACTTGATGGACGACGATCCGCCAACAAGAAGGGTCGTCGGCATCATTCATGTATCTGGAAGGGAGAATCGAGAAGATGAGAAAAGTATGCTCATTTACACTATCGCGCGTCTCATCGAACGAACAATATTATCTGCAAATAATAAGCACCAAATTATTATTTGTTGGATGTCCAGTGAGCTCATTTAAGACAGGCGTAAAGATATTAAAGAGAAGGGTTTAAAACTGACCCTTGATGTAAGTCAACGGTGATAGGGAATTCTCGTGTTAATCCTCCAGATGGCATCACCCTTGTCACTGAACCTGTATACATGTCTTCAATTACATCAATGTATAATACATTTACACCTTTTTTCAAAGACTCCATAAAACATCTTTTGGAAACCTATCATATGTCTTGAGATAAACAGCATATACAAATCTTGTTTTTACCCGATAGTTGTCGATGAGTCTCCTCAAGAGGTGTATAGCTTCCACAGTCGACAGCTCTGGCATGAATCCAAATTGATTCTCTGAGATGTTAGTCTCTCGTCTTACTCTTCTCTTTATTGTTTATTCTCATAGTTATATGATATGACTCGTTAATTTAATTCATTTGTAATTAGCACAATTATATTATTTTTTTTTGTTCTAATACAAATGTACAAAGATATTTTTTATCCATTAGTCTGACATCATTTTTGTCTTCAAAATCTTATTGAAGAAACATGTAAGCCACAAAATCTCATCCTTTCATAGGCATTTCATGTTTCGACGGGTATATCATTTGGCCCAAGTGTATTTCTATTTTTCATCTGCTTCAGAGCATTATTTATCTCCAATGTTTTAATTTTACAGTAAAAAGTTACGTTATTGTACTTGTTTATTTACTTAACTCTTCCAAAAGCAGTCCACTGTCATTTTTTTCATTGTAAAGTTGATAAAAATATCTCTTTCATCTCTTCCTAATAGCCACATTATCCATCAAAACTGTGTTTGTTTTATATTTAATGTATTTAACTTGGCTTAAATCAAGTGTCATTCTTTCTCTAGCTTGAGCAAAAAAAGCTTGGAGAAAATCACAATTTTTATCTTTCAATATTTTAAACTACAAAATATAAAATTATATTTATATAAACATCAAAGTAAAACTAGTAAAATAAATGTTAGTGAATTACATGAAGAGATATCCAATGAGCAGCATTGGGTTATTCATACTTATTTTGGTAAGGTAAGTAAATGTATTGAAGTTATTTCCTCAAACTCACCCACTTTATCAATAGACTCTTAGTTACAAGGCTCCAATTGAACTCATGAGCTTCATATAGCCCTCACAAAGGTAAGCAGTCCAACACCCTATTATCTAATAGGCAATATTTATTTGTGCCCCCCCCCCCCCCCACACAAGTAGTACATATTAAACAATAATGCCTTATATTAGTATTCCTAAAATTGTTCATCAAACTATAGCTAGCCCTTGAAAAAAGCAAGTAATAATGGAGGAAATAAATGAATTACACACCGGTAATTTGGATTTGGTTTGTTTACCAAAAAATAAATCAATCATTGGGTGTAAGTGGGTGTATGAAGTCATGAATACAAATGAGTTTGTCTCTTAGTTGAAGGATGAGTAATTGTAAAAGGAAACATTCAAACTCATGGATTGGCATTATAAAGAGTTCATCTCTGCATTATAGCAAAAATTACATATTCCGGTAAATGTAATTTTTGGTCATTTGTTCATTGGTAAGTGTTGAAACCGAAAAACGGTCTCCTGTGGAGTTCACCCTCGGGGAAGGGGTGGTCGCGCGCCTACTTCACTCCTGCAAGCGAAACAACAAAAGAAACAAGGGGAACCGACCCAAGGGCTCGGCGGGGAGGACCCACCACACACCCAGAAGATCTGAGAGCGCTTCCCCTCCTTAGCCAGACGCCGAGCTAAGGTACCCTCAGAAAGCACTTGAAAACTGGAGCAGGAAAGTACAGGAAGCCTGCCTTCTGGGGTACCCCTTGGGTCCTATTTATAGTTTTCAGAATCTGAACTGCCAATAGCCAAACTGAACTGACCTGAAATTACCAGAAAACCCTTGGATGGGTCTGCCAACAGCCAAACTTCGCTGTTTTGAAGGGATATAGGCAGACCAGCGGGGGCAAAACAGTAAAAAGGCACCTCATATATCTGGGTGAGCTGGGGAGCCTGGCCACCTCGGCAGATCCTGCTCGCCTGCTGTTGCCGAGCTCCTTTGCGCGAGCGTGATTTGGGATGGCGAGCTCGCTCATCAGTCGGCTTCCATTAGTCGACCACAGCTCGACGAATCCTGGCTTAGCTCGGCGAATACCGAGCTCGCGGTCGACGAATGTCGAGCTCGGGTTCGGCTTCTCCTTGCCGAGCTCGCCCACAATCTTCAGTCCTTTGCTGGGCTTGCCTGTTGCTTGGACGATCTGAACCGCCCGGTACGGTCCTTGGCGACCTCACTCGCCAGATACGGGGTTGTACATAATCTCCGCTCTTTTTGAGCTTGGTAAAGCTCGGAAAGAAACATCCAACCCCAAGTGTTTGGCGAGTGCGCGGTGGGCTGGGGGGAATCTTCGGGTGGGGTCCACCCGTGGCTATATATATGCACCTGCTTACCTGCCTGACTCTTGTCATTCCCTTTGCTCTAATCCCGCCAAGATGCCGCTCCCCAAGGAGATTCAAGAGCGTCTATACCGAGCTCGCCAGGCTTCTGCAGCTCGCGTAGCCGCCCTGACGGCGGTCCCTGCCACTGTGCCGCAGGGTGGTTCTGCCGAGTCCAGCTCCAAGAAGATGAAACTGTTCCCTCAGGCGGTCGAGCCCATCTACAACGACCTGAGGGCCACCTTGGAGCACGGGACCGACTCCTCCACTCTGCCCGCCTCTGAAAGAGGGAGGAACGTTGTCGAGATCTGCGACGACCCAGACAGCCGCCCTGATGGCGCGGAGGACGTCGCGCCATGAGACACCACCCCGCGGGCCAAGACCACTCTTGGGGACTCGCGATTCATGACTCCGGAAAACCCCCACCGGGAGCCGTCCCCTCCCTTTGGGACCTTGGGGCTGAGCTCGCAGAGGCCGACTTCGCCGATGCGCGCCTCCTCTCCTCGGCAAACGGTCGTGGCCGCGGGGGCGGGTCTGGAAGTCATCCCTACCCCGGGATTCGAGCTTCTCTCACCGGGGACTCGCGGCCCAGGTCGCGGGAAGGATCTGAGGTTCATTCCTCCCCACATCTCCTTCGAGTTGCCGAGTTCGTCAGGTAACTTTGCTTAGATTCTCGCCCCATGCGCTTTTCCTGCATTCCTCTTTTTGCTGACGTTTATCTTCACAGTTCCCCCCAGCCAATCCGCTGCCGAGGAATCTTCGCGGGCAGCCCACTACTCTCCCCTCGCCTCCCCAAGCGCGCTGGACTCTTACCTGGGCCCCGAAGTGGATCGAGGCGAGCTGACGAGGAGGGAGGTTAAGCTTCTCAAGAAGCTGGTGTGCGGGCTGCGCGAGGTGCAGGGGGTCAACGAGACGCTGCAACGCGACTACGCGCGTCTCGCCGACGAGGTGCAAAGCGTCCAGGCTGGCGAGCTGATGTCCCATTCCCGGCTTCTGGACGAGATAGATGACGGCCTCTCAGTGGCGCAGAGAAATTCGGGGAGGATCCGCGAGCTGCTCCGCGCGCGGCAGTCTGGGGGGCGGGAGCCGCGAGACCGGGGTAGATAAGAGGGCGGCTCCTTTGCCAAGCCGACCGGTACTCGCCTCCTGGTGTTCCCCCTGCCCGCGCGCCCCGCTTTTTTATTCCTGCACTTGATCTCTGTAATAAGTAACCTTAGAATATTCTTGGTCATGCGGTATTCAAATAATATATTGCGATATTTGACTTAGCCTTGGTTGGGACGCGCCGGAAGTCGGCGAGCTGGGGTGGCGAGTTGGGGTGGCGAGCTGGGGCGGCGAGCTGAGCCGATTGGACGGCCTGACCCCAGATTTTTTTCTATAAATAGCCCCCCCCCCCCCCACCCACCAACCCCCGTACTGTGCTTTTATTGCTTTCTCTTTCTCTCTGCGCTTCTTTCCTTTTCTACTCGCGCCACGTCTTCTTTCGCGAGCATGGGCAAGACCAATCCCGATGCCGATGGCCGCAGCAAGTGCGCCCAGCACTTCACCGACTACTGCTTCTTCGAGGGGCATACCAGCGAGGAGGAGTTCGCGGAGTTCGAGACAGAATATGTGCCGCCGGGCTTCGAGGCGCGCCGGCCGAGGCAAGGGGAGGCCATCAATACCTTCTACGACGATGAGCTCGCCTTCCCCATTTCTCACTTTGAGGTGGTGTTGCGCCTCCCCCTCTGGTCGGAGGTCCGGCAAATTTTGAAGTACTATGGCGCGGTACCCGCGCAGCTGAACTCCAACGTCATCGCCATGATGGTGGCGTTCGCGAGCTACCTCCGGCGAGAGAGGATAGAGTTCAACCTGACAGTGTTCAGGAAGCTCTTCTCTTACAAGGCGACGCCGGATGGGGTCGCTTACTTCGGCGGCTCGCTGATCAAAGTTCGCGAGATCGCGAACAAGCACCATAACTGGATGACTAGGATCGCCTTTATCAAGGGGGATCTCGGCAACATCTCGTACTCGCCGCAACAGAAAGGCGAGGAGGTCTACCGCCCGCCGGCCGTATCCGGCAACGATGTCGAGCTCCACAAATACTTCCTCCACAAGGACTTCGAGGTCGCCTACCAGCGAAGGGGCCTTGACGCGCTTCTCCCTGTCCTACCCGGCGAAGGTATGGTTCCCCCCGTATTGTCGAGCTCGCCCGGTTGCCGAGCTCGTCGTATTGCTGTTGAAAGTGCTCTAACCTTTTCCAAGTTTTTCCTTGCAGGGGAGCGGTTGATTCCCGCGAACCCGCCGTTTGCGGACCCGGGGTCGCACCCGGACCCCTTGCTCGCGAGAAGGCGGCGGCGGTGGCCTGCCGAGATGAGGCGGCCTTCTCCCAACCCTCTTCCAGCAAGAGGCGGCCTGAGCATGCGGGGTCGAACCCGCCACACCGCCAGTCATTACCAAAAAAGATGAAGAAGGTCGTACTCGCTCCGCGGGGAAAACAACATCAACAACATCAACAACATCAATCCAGCCCCAAATACATAAGCTCGTCTAAGACCCTCTCCGACGCGTCGCCGGAGAGCCCGTTGAAGGAGATCACCAGCAAAGGTCGGAAGGGCAGCGAGGCTCCTTCCGCGGCGGCGATCTCCCCACCTCCTTCGGCGAAGAGGGCGGCTCGCGAGCGCGGGGCGCAGAAACAACATCCCCTCTTCAACTTCGGGGGGCGGTGGAAGGACTCGGCGGGGGAGCCCATGGTGCAGTGGGATGAGCTGGCCCATCGGGTCTCCATCTCCACTCTGCATCCGTCCTGGCATGACCGCGAGCCCACCACTGGCCATGCTTACGCCCTTGGCTTCGGCCTGTATGGCCGCGAGGATGCCGAGGCCTACAAAAACATGACCCTGCGGCAGCTCGGCCATGAGGGTCTGCAGGCCCATCTGCGGACCATGGAGCTCCACCACATGCTAACCCGCCGCAGCTTTGCCCTCAGCAATCAACTCCTAAAAGTCGAGCAGGCTCGCGATGTCGCAAAGGACAAGGTCATCGACCAGGCGAGGCAGCTCGGCATCGTCGAGGGTCTCCTCGCTCAGGCCGTCGGCGGGTTGGTGAGTATCAGGCTCCTTCCCTCTTTTACTTGAAATATTTTGCGCTGTTAACGAATTTCTCTCTTTCATCAGGATGCCAAGACTGTCGGGGAGCTGCGGGCTCGCAATGCCGAGCAGGAGGAGATCGGCCAGCTGCGCGCCCGGCTTGCCGAGCTGGAGGGGGCGAATGCGAGGCTGAAGGAGGAGAATCAGAACCTCAGCCGCGAGGCCCGTCGCCAGGCGGAGATCTTATTCCCGGCCCGCGACGTCGACCCTACCCTCCCCTATAAGAGGTCACGGGTCTTTGGCGAGGCCGACCTCGCCGAGAGGCTACGGATCAACTCCATCCAAGCTGCCGAATGCACCCTCCAAATGATGAAGGACACTGGGGTGCTGGTGGAGGGGTGCGAGGAGATCTCCGCCAAGGACCTGATGCCGAGTTTGTTCCCGACGACGCCGCCCAGCGAGAAGGAGGATAGCCTGGACGCGATGTTCGGGAAGGGCTTCCAGGATTAATCGGGCGAAGGGGAGGACCAGTCCGGCGGGGGGGCGAGGCCTAAATATGTATGTTTTTCTTTTGTTTCCTCGCCGAGGCGAGCTCCTGTAATTTTCTCTCTTTTTTCTCTTTTTGATGTGTTCTGCATATCCGCGAGCCCTTCCCCAGGCGACCTCGCATAGACAGGTACTGTGAGTAGGATAGTCATTAGTACGCGCCCGCGAGAGAGTATCTCGAGTGCTCGGCAATTCCCAGGGCTTCGTCGTAGCTCGCTCGCGAGCTGTCCTTGGCCTTAATCAAAAAATCGAACTCATTGAATTTTTCCAAGTAAAATAAAGCGGGGGCGGGGCCTCTCGGCGGGATCGGCCTCCCCTTGGCGAGGTCCCAGGGCCTGGCTTGCCAATTCTCAGGATTCCCCCCAGCTTGCTCGCGAGTTGTCCGTCATCTTATCGATGTGAGACCAACTTCTCCAAATCTTCCTAAGTAAAACATAGTGGGGGGACGAGGCGGCCCGGCGGGACCCGCCTCCTCTTAGCGAGGCCCAAGGCTCTAGCTTGCCGATTTTCTGTCGAGCCCGAGCTGGAGCAGCGAGCTCGAACTCGCCCACGCCGAGCTCTCCTCTCTTGGAAGGGCCAAGTTTGTTAGGCACTACCCGGGGGGTAAGGACTTCCCTGGGTGACCTTCAGCCCGTCAGCTTGGTGAGAGCCTGACAGCGGGATCTGCTCGGGGTCCAAGAATGACACTGAGTGACTTCCAGCCCTGCCAGCTAGGTGAGAGCCTGACAGCGGGATCTGTTCGAGGCCCAAGGATGACACCGAGTGACTTCTAGCCCTGCAAGCTAGGTGAGAGCCTGACAGCGGGATCTGCTCGGGGTCCACTACTAACACCATCGAGTGACTTCCAGCCCTGCCAGCTAGGTGAGAGCCTGACAGCGGGATCTGCTCGAGGCCCGAGGACGACACCGAGTGACTTCCAGCCCTGCCAGCTAGGTGACAGCCTGACAGCGGGATCTGCTCGGCGTCCACTACTACCACCATCGAGTGACTTCGAGCCCTGCCAGCTAGGTGAGAGTCTGACAGCGGGATCTGCTCGAGGCCCGAGGATGACACCGAGTGACTTCCAGCCCTGTCAGCTAGGTGAGAGCCTGACAGCGGGAACTGCTCGGGGTCCACTACTAACACCATCGAGTGACTTCCAGCCCTGCCAGCTAGGTGAGAGCCTGACAGCGGGATCTGCTCGAGGCCCAAGGATGACACCGAGTGACTTCCAGCCCTGACAGCTAGGTGAGAGCCTGACAGCGGGATCTGCTCGGGGCCCACTACTAACACCATCGAGTGACTTCCAGCCCTGCCAGCTAGGTGAGAGCCTGACAGCGGGATCTGCTCGAGGCCCAAGGATGACACCGAGTGACTTCCAGCCCTGCCAGCTAGGTGAGAGCCTGACAGCGGGATCTGCTCGGGGTCCAAATTCACTTCACTTCTTCATGCGAACTCATAGCGACAACATTGGCATATGGAAGAACTTTCACTAAAAATCAAGGCACAACTTACAAGTTTCAAGGGAAAAAGCGTTTTAAGTCGTCATCACTCCAGGTGAGACTTAGGGTCTCGCCCTCCACATTTTGGAGTCGATACCCCCCTGATCTCAATGCTTCTTTTACAATAAATGGGCCTTCCCAGCTGGGGTTGAGCTTCCCCACGATTGTCGATCTCCCTGCTGCATCCACCTTCTTCAGCACCAAGTCCCCCTCCACAAATTGTTTGACTCTGACGTGCTTGTTGAAGTACTTGGCCATCCGTCTCTTCACCTCTTCCTGCCGGAGGGCGGAAAGATCCCGCAGTTCCTCCACCATGTCAAGGGAGAGCCGCAGCTCCTCCTTGTTCTCAGCCTGCCAGTCTTCCCTGCCTTCCTTGGCCGCAACAACTCGAGGTGTTTGAACTTCAAATTTTACGGGGAGCGCTGCCTCGCACCCATGAGAGAGTTTGAAGGGGGTCTCTCCGGTAGCTGTGTTGGGGGTGGTCCTCAGGGCCCAGAGAACCGCGGGGAGCTGCTCCACCCAGCTTCCCTTCAGATTTTCCATTTTCTTTTTCAGGAGGTTGACAATGATCTTGTTCGCGGCCTCCACCTGCCCGTTGCTCCTGGGGTGATGGACCGAGGCGAACCTGAGGTCGATTCCAAGCTGCTCGCAAAAACTGGTGAACACAGCGCTGGCGAACTGGGGCCCGTTGTCCGTGACAATGGCCTGGGGCAGCCCATGGCGGCAGATGATCTCCCCCCAAACAAAGTTTCTGATAACCTGGGAGGTCACTTTGGCCAGCGCCTTCACTTCCAACCACTTGGAGAAATAATTGATCATTACTAGGAGGAATCTCTTCTGCCCACTGGCTTGAGGGAACGGTCCAACCAAATCCATTCCCCAAATGGCGAATGGCCAGGGGGCTGTGATACTTTGAGTCGCTGAGCCGGCTGCAGCTGCAGGGGGGCAAACAGCTGGCATTTGTGCCACCTTCTTGTGAACTTCGTTGCATCATGGCCCAGGGTGGGCCAGAAGTACTCCTGTCTGACGATCCTCTCTTCCAGGGTCCGACTCCCGGAGTGACTCCCACACTCTCCGGAGTGGACTTCCTCCAAGATTCTTTGTACCTCCCCCTCGGCCACGCAACGAGCCAACATCCCCGAGAGTGTCTTCTTGTACAGCTGCCCGTCTTGGAGGAGGTAGTACGCTGACTTATGCCTAAGCTTCTTCCTATCTGCCCCCTTCAGATACTCTCTCGTGGAGAGGAAAGTTACAACTGGGTCCATCCATGAAGGCCGTTGATCTATCCCCATGAGCTCCCCCTCTTCGATGGAAGGGCGGAATAGGTCGGTGATGGTACCCCCCACCCGAGGACCGTGCTTTGCGAGCTGATCGACCTGCTCATTTTCCTCCCGGGGCACGTGCTGGATGGAAAAAGTATGGAACGTGCTGATGACCCCCTTTACCTTGGCTAAGTACAACCGCAGGGTAGGCTCTCTTGCTTCAAACTCCCCGTTGATCTGGGAAGCTACCACCATGGAGTCGGTAAGGACCTCCACGTCCAGCACCCCCAGCTCCCTGGCCAGGCGCAGCCCTGCTATCACGGACTCATACTCGGCTTGATTGTTGGTGATGGGAAAGTGCACCACTACCGTCTGCTCAATTCTAGTCCCCTGAGGGCTCTCCAAGATTACTCCCACTCCCAGGGAATGCTTCCCCGAGGCGCCGTCCACCTTCACCTTCCAAGGAGTCGGACGAGTGAGCTTTTCCTCCGCCACCTCAATCCTATAATCAGCCAAGAAGTCGGTCATCGCTTGAGCTTTGATCGAGAGGCGCGGAACAAAGGAAACGTCAAACTCACTCAACTCCACCGACCACTTGACCAGCCTACCAGAATGTTCCACCCCCTCAAAGATGTTGCGGAGAGGATGGTCAGTCATCACTCGAATTGAGTGTGCCTGGAAATAAGGTCGCAACCTTCGGGTTGAGATGATCTGGGCGAAAGCCAGCTTCTCCAAAATTGGATACCGGAGCTCGGCCTTCCTCAGGACCCGACTCACGTAGTAAATAGGGAGCTGCTTCTTCCCCTCCTCCCGAACTAGGACGGAGCTCAAGGCCTCTGCCCCGACCCCGAGATACAAAAACAGGTCCTCCCCCTCCTTGGGCCCTTGGAGCAGCGGAGCCTGGGTCAACTGCATCTTGAGGGCTTGGAATGCCTCCTCGCACTCCTTGGTCCATTCAAACTTTTGACCGCCCCTTAGCGTTTTGAAGAAGGGGGAGCACTTTTCCCCAGCCCGGGAGAGGAACCTACTTAGCCCTGCCAGCTTCCCTGTCAGGCGCTGCACCTCTTTGGTATTCCGTGGCGACCCTAGCTCCACGATAGCCTTGACCCTGTCAGGATTCGGCTCGACCCCCGCAGGGGTGAGGAGATGTCCTAAGAACTTCCCCCGGCTAGCCCCGAAAACACATTTCAGGGGGTTCAATCGCATCTTGTACTTGCGCAGGGTGGCAAAGGTCTCCTCTAGGTCTTGGAGGTGGGAGTCCACATCCTGACTCTTGATCATAAGGTCATCCACGTACACCTCCAGGTTCCTCCCCTTTTGCTCTTTGAAGACCCTATCCATCATCTTTTGGTAGGTCGCCCCTACGTTATTTAGCCCGAAGGGCATCATCTTATAACAGTAGCATCCATCCCCCGTGATGAACGAGACATCCTTGACATCCGGGGGGTGCATCCTGATTTGATGATAACCTGAAAAAGCATCTAGGAAACTCATTACAGAAAAACCAATGGCTGAGTCAACCAGCGCGTCGATCCGAGGCAAGGGATAACAGTCCTTAGGACAAGCTTTATTAAGTAAAGAGAAATCGATACACATTCGTCACCGGCCGTCTCCCTTTTTGACCATGACCACATTGGAGACCCAGCCGGGGTATTGGATTTCGGACACGAAGCCGGCCTTGAGAAGCTTTGTCACCTCCTCTCTGATGGGCTCTGTCAGCTTGTCCGCAGTGGATCTCTTCTTCTGTTAGACGGGGCGTGTTCCCGGGTCCAGGTTGAGGCGGTGGCAGGCCACATCCGCGTCAACCCCCGGCATCTCCGCGGCATTCCATGCGAAGATGTCCACATTCTTCTGGATGCACTCCAGCATCCTGCTTTGGTCCTCCGAGGTCAGCCCTCAGCAGACGCGGGCCTTCTCCACCCTGCCTCCACGGGTGAGGACCTCCAACTCCACTTCCTCTGCAGCCTCCAACCTGGACTGCTCCCCCCATCCTTCAGCATCCCTTTCCTCCGGAACGGGAACCTCCACCTCCACCTCTTCCTCCACGGCCATCATTTCGGCCATCTCCTCCTGGTCTCCTCCTGATGTCTCCTCTGCGCAGTTCTCCACCTCCAGCTCCTCCCTGCCTGCTTCCTGCTCAGCCTCCTCCATCCTTCGCCCCATCTCCTCGGCTCCCTCCTGCCAAGAGATGGAGTTCACCGCGGTGACATAGCATTCCCGCGCCACCTTGGGGTCCCCCCTGACCCTGACCTGAATCCCCTCAGCATTGAACTTCAAGCACTGATGGAATGATGAGGGGACGCAGTGGAAGGAACTGATAAGGGGCCTCCCGAAGATGGCGCTGTAGCTGCTGGGGGCATCCACGATGACGAACCTGCAGTTTCTGGACTGCCCCCCCAGGGTGACATGGAGGCCGACTCCTCCCTCCACTTCCTTCCTCTCCCCCGAAAACCCGAACAAGGGTCCGTCCGAGGTCAGCACCCTCTTCGCCTCCACCTTCATCGCGTCAAACGCCTTCTTGAAGACGACGTTGACGGAGCTTCCGTTATCAACGAGCATCCGAGAGTCGGTAAAATTTTTGATGGCTGCCTTGATGACCAGCGCATCACAGAATAGATCCTCGTGATCCGGCATGTCGCTCCTGGAGAAGGTGATCCTCTCTTCTGGGGGTGGGGTTTGGGATGTGGAGGCAACGCTCCGACGATACATGGTGTAGAGGCTCGCCTTCCGGGAGGCCTCGACCCCCACCCCTCCGTGGATCACTCCGATCCCTCCTCGGGTCCCAATGTCCACCCGGTCTTCGCAACGGTCCTCCTCTGCCCGAGGCAGGACCTCCTCGATCCTGACTTCCTGGCGCCCCTGCTGCTGCTACTGCTGCTCCCTGTTCCCTCTCATTTCAAGGAACTCCGGGCACGTGGATGTGGCGTGCCCCTCCTCCTGATGGAAGTCGCAATAGGGCAACTCCACCCTAACTTCTCTCCTCCTCCTCCTTGATACTCTCCTCCTCTCCCCCATGGCTATGGTCATAGCCTCTTCTTGATCGGGGAGTCGGGGCCTCTGGGCCTGCCTCCAGCCCGGGGGGTAGAATTGGTCTTGCCCCCCTTGATGGCGATCCCTTCCTTGGTACCCTCTTTGTGGTCCCTGCCCTTACCACTCAGGCCTCCAGCCCAGCCAACGGTCGGGCTCCTGACGCCCCCACCTAGGCTGTTGCTGCCCCTGGAGCTGCCTCTGCTCCCTCTGTCGGGGCTCTCCTCTCCTCTCTTCCTGTCCCCTTCCTCCTCTCGATTCCTTCTCCTCCGTGGCCCACCTGGCCAGCTTCCGCGCAAACTTCGGGTTTGACGCCTCCCCGTCAACTTCTCTCGCCGCCCTCTCCATCAGCTCCTCGTAGGAGAGGAGGGGAACTCTCTTCAGCTCCATCCTGAAGAATCCCTGTTGCAGACCCAGGGTAAAGGACATCATCAAACTATGGTCTGGCATCTCCTGGACCTGAGTAACCTCCTCCTGGAACCGATCCACGTAGCTCCCCAGCGTCTCATTCACCCCCTGCTTGATGTGGAACAGGGATTCCGACTCCTTCCTCCTCTTCGAGGTAGTGAACCTCAGCATGAACCCCCGGCGCAGGTCCTCGAAGCAGTAGATGGAGCTGGCCGGTAGCTGGTGGAACCACTCCCTTGCCTTCTCCTTGAGGGTGATAGCGAAGAGTCGGCACTTGAACCCGTCCGACATCTGCCGGATTGAAACCACATCCTCGAACCATTGAACGTGTTGGACCGGGTCTCCCTTCCCGATGTAGTAGGACATCTCGGGTTCCCTGAACCCATCTGGAACTGGGGCAGAGGAAACCAAGTCACTGAAGGGGCTTCCTCCCCCTACTGGGCGAGCTGGCGAGTCTCGCGAGCCTAGCTCGCCGAACCGGCCTCGGCCTGCCGAGCCAGGGAAGAGCTCGCGGCCGGGGAGCTCGCACACCCGGCCTTCCTCGGCCGCCTCCTTCCCAGCTCGCCTTCCCGGGGCGTCTCCGCCCAGAGAGGGGGCCGTCGCGATCTGGGCTGCTGGAGTCGAGCACTCGGCCCGCGTGCCGCGTGCGAACTTGACGAGGTTCAACACCTCACTCCTGAAAACCTCGAACATCCTCACTGTGGCGAGAGGCGGAGGGGCGGCGAGTCCGGCCTGTCAGATCCATGTCCTCCTGTCATCGGGCTCGCTGAAGCTTTTCTGCACTGACCACGCTGCACGCTCAGCGCACCAAAATGTTGAAACCGAAAAACGGTCTCCTGTGGAGTTCACCCTCGGGGAAGGGGTGGTCGCGCGCCTACTTCACTCCTGCAAGCGAAACAACAAAAGAAACAAGGGGAACCGACCCAAGGGCTCGGCGGGGAGGACCCACCACACACCCAGAAGATCTGAGAGCGCTTCCCCTCCTTAGCCAGAGGCCGAGCTAAGGTACCCTCAGAAAGCACTTGAAAACTGGAGCAGAAAAGTACAGGAAGCCTACCTTTTGGGATACCCCTTGGGTCCTATTTATAGTTTTCAGAATCTGAACTGCCAATAATCAAACTGAACTGACCTGAAATTACCAGAAAACTCTTGGATGGGTCTGCCAACAGCCAAACTCCGCTGTTTTGAAGGGCTATAGGCAGACCAGCGGGGGCAAAATAGTAAAAAGGCACCTCATATATCTGGGCGAGCTGGGGAGCCTGGCCACCTCGGCAGATCCTGCTCGCCTGCTGTTGCCGAGCTCCTTTGAGCGAGCGTGATTCGGGATGGCGAGCTCGCTCATCAGTCGGCTTCCATTAGTCGACCTCAGCTCGACGAATCATGGCTTAGCTCGGCGAATACCGAGCTCGCGGTCGACGAATGCCGAGCTCGGGTTCGGCTTCTCCTTGTTGAGCTCGCCCACAATCTTCAGTCCTTTGCTGGGCTTGCCTGTTGCTTGGACGATCTGAACCGCCCGGTACGGTCCTTGGCGACCTCACTCGCCAGACACTGGATTGTAGAGTAAGGACCCAAAATCCATTATCAGTTATCTTTATGTCATATTAAATCATTATTTAGAATTATTTGAAATGTCATGTCTTCATTTTATATTTGTGTCGGTGCATGTCACGTCTTTATTTTAAGTATGTGTCATGTATCATCTCTTTAAAGACCCTTCGGGTGGTCATGATGAAGGGAAGAATGAATTAATCATGTTTAGCCTCTCTTAGTTTCTCTCTTCCACTCCTCTCCAAATTAGGGTTAGGGTTGAGCAAGACTCTCATCTTTCTCCTTCCTTAGGTTGATGAAAGGGCCTACCACCCCTCCGCATAAGGGGCCCTACATGGGCAGGGGGCAGGGTCCCGCGTCCACCCAGTGGGTGCCACTATCAGCCTGCAGCCGTACACTCTAACCCCTTTCGGCACTTGTTCTCAGTGTCGCGGGGCTGTTGAGGCCGAGATTCGAACACGGAACCTCCTTGATAAGAAGCCTTGATTGCAGCTCAGTTGGTGATGAGAGCGACAATCAAGGCTTCTTATCAAGGAGGCTCCGGGTTCGAATCCCGGCCTCAACAACCCGCGGCACTGAGAACGGGTGCCGAGAGGGGTTGGAGTGTACGGTCTGCAGGCCTGATAGTGGCACCCACTGGGTGGACGTGGGGCCCTGCCCCTGCCCATGTGGGGCCCCCTCTACAGAGGGGTTGGATTGTACGGTCTGCAAGCACATCGTTCTCTTTTTTTGCAGACCTGATAGTGGCACCCACTGGGTGGACGCGGGACCCTGCCCCTCGCCCATGTGGGGCCCCCTCTGCGGAGGGGTGGTGGGCCCTATCATAAAAGTGCAAACTGTTCACTCCAACCCCTCTGTAGAGGGGGGGCCCACATGGGCAGGGGGCAGGGTCCACGTCCACCCCTATCAAGCCTGCAGACCGTACACTCCAACCCCTCTCGGCACCTGTTCTCAGTGTCATGGATTGCATCACCAACTGAGCTGCAATTCAATTAGTGATGAGGGCGGCAATCAAGGCTTCTTATCAAGGAGGTTTACAATAGGGTCGTAATTAGATGAAGGAAACGAAGAACATTGCATTAAACGGCAAAGATAAAATCGAAACAAGTTTCGCCTAGCATCTAGAGGTTGGGTCCTCCTTGACGCTCCACTCTCCAGGAGAGCCAAAACACTCAAGACTCAAAGATGAAAAAGACTCTACCCTTAGGGCTCCGTATATAGATGAAGCCTCGTACTCTAAGACAACATTAAAATAATACAATAAAGAAATGTACGATAATGCCCATGGGACTCATAACAGTGTGTGGCGGTCGCGTCGTATCAACACGCCCCGCCCAAAAAACGACCTTGTCCTCAAGGTCGAGGGCCAAAGGGGTCGTCAGAAAGCGTCAGCGGGTCTAATTCCCCGGAGTCCGGATCAGTATCTTCAGATCTCAGCAACACACATAGATTCCTGAAGGGGCAGACGCGGGTGGGCGAGTAGGGTTGCTCGCAGCGAAAACAGAGGCCCTTGGGACGGAGCTCGGCTTGTTGTTGGTACGACAGATGATGGGCTCATCGAGGGGCCGGTGGGCGTGGAGCTGGCGGCTGGGGAGGTGGAAGCGGTAGCTAGGGCCCAGGTGGGAGCAGAGGGTCCACGTGCAGAAGAGATGGCAGTAATGGCGGCAGCAGTTGGGCGGCCGGGTGGAGGAGAGTGCTTGATCTGGGTAGAGTTCCGCGTTGAGATACTTTGTCTGCACCATTACGCGGGAGAGAGTGGTCGGAGGCCAAGCCAGGAACATGTGTAGCGACCGCGATGAAGTCGTGATGTAGGTGGCCACGGAGTCAGACTGGCAAACGGAGCTGAGACGCTCAAAGGCATTACCCTCCTGGCGGCTGTCGTGGTGGCAAAGGAGCTCCTCCTTCAATATGGGTCAAGACACGTCAGGTGCATATTGGCGCATCCAACGCACCCAATGGAGAGTCGATCCTTCCATATGGATCGTGGCGAGGGGGACCTTCTGGTCGGCCGGGGTGGCCTGCAAGTCGAAGAGCTGCTCTGCGCGGGCAATCCACTCGAGAGGGTCGGTGTCATCGAACACCGGAATCGCAATCAGACGAAGGTGGGTCGGGACACAGTTGGCCGGGGGGTGTAAAAACCCCATGTTGTCGGGAACGGTTGGAATTGTTGGGGTGGAGGGGTCGGAGGGCGATTGACTGTTGAAATAAGGCCTCGAAGGAGGAGCGTGAGGTCCACCAACTGGGCTTCAATGTGAACCTGCCAGAAGGGGCAGGGTCCTAAAATTATGTGTTGCCCGTGTACAGGAGAAAGGGGCAGAGGTGAGAGGTTATATTGATGACTGAGAAACCTAGAACTAGGCTGAGCAGACACCCCTGAAGAGTCTCCACGCACTCCTGGGGAGAAGTCTGTTGAGGTCTTCGATGGCTGAGGAATTGGGGTCACCTGGACAGTTCCCTCCCCTTTTGTTGCTGACTTGAACTGGGCTTTAGAGGGCTGTCTAGACAAACTCTTCACCTTGTCCGCTCGAGCTACTGAAGTTGGACTTGTCCGCTCGAGCTACTGAAGTTGGACTTGTCCTGCTACGGGTTGTACCGGAAAGAAGGGTCGTGCGGACACCGAAGAAGTGTCCACCCGGACTATCACCAAAGGGGGGCTGCTTCGGCTAAGGGCTGAATCAGGGGAGACGACCCATGCAGACACAAAAAGTTGTCTGCGCGGGCTCCTAAACAGGAGGAAAACCCCTAGTTTGCCAATAACCAAAAGTCGGTCTGGGCGGTCACAGGAAGTATGCACGCCCGAGCCTAGGAAGGAGAGAATACATTGGTTTGCGGATAAGCAACGGGGAGTAAGGGAGGACACCAGAATGTTATTCCCCGGTACTACTGAGGTAGAAGGATTTAAGTTCGAGCGGGATCGCAGAATTTCGGGTAAACATAGCCCTAGTGGCATTATCGTATTTTATGTATGCCAATCCCGTCTATATAAGGGCGTGAGGGAGAGTCACTCAGTCATCATGGATATCTTGCTTAGTCTTAGGCTCTCATTGGAGAGAAGGCTCTTAGAGGAAACCTGCCCTCAAGAGTTTAGATCAATCTTGTCTTGATATTTGTATCTCTGTTTTGTGGTCAATCATGCAATTTTGAACTAGCAATAGTGTGTTTCTATCAAGGACAACAGTGTGCATACCAGAGCCACTCAATTAGTTGACGCATCAGCTCCAACAACAAGAAACAAGGAGTTATTCCGGTAAGAATCAAGAAGTCGGATAAACCTGTTTCCAAGTTTCTATGCCCATCTAAGAGCTTGTGTACATGCTCAAAGTGAAGGGAGGTGGGATGTTATTGAACCACAATCCATTATTCGTTATGTTTATGTGTGTAATATTAAGTCATGATTTGGAATGTTGTGCCTTTATTTTATATTTGTGTTTGTGCATGTTGTGTCGTTAATTTAGGTATGTGTCATTTATCCTCTATTTAAGGACCCTTTGGGTCATGATGAAGGGAAGAATGAATCAATCCTTTTAGTTCCCCTCCTTCACACTAAATTATGGTTATGGTTGAGCAAAGCTCCCCTCTTTCTCTTACCTTGAGTTGAGCTCGGCTTGCCCATCATATTTTATGTAGGTTGAGCACGGCTTCCTTGTATCTCCGTCTCCACGACCACCTCTGACGAGATATTGATGAGTTACAAGTTAGCTCATAGCACTCACCAATACTTAACTAATGCATTTCTATACGGAAATCTTAAGGAAGAAATGTATGTGGATCAAATCTCTAGTCTTGTTGCTCAATGGAAGAATAGTGATATGATGCGTAAAAAAAGAAATCATATGTGATCTTAAATAGCTACTTTGACCATGATTTGGTAAATCTTTCAACACGATGTAACAAATTCTCATTTATATTTTATATGAAAGTAGAGCATTATACAGGTGGTGAATGATGATGATAGTATAATCAAGAAGAATGATAGCAAGAGGTCAAAAAAACCAAAGAGATTTACGTTATCATTTTCAAAACAAGGATCTAGGTAAACTCAAATATTTTTTGGGCGTAGAATTGCTCATTCCTCTTCTGTCATGTGCTTAATACAATGGATGAAACCAGTGGACCCTAACACAAGAATGATGATTTATGAAGGGAAATTGGTTGAGAATCCAACAACACGATATATGTGGCTAGTCGAGAAATTAAATTATTTTACAACTACAGAACCTAACATAATTCTCTTAGCATGTAGCAATTCAATTTATGGCAACACGAAGAACATAACATCGGTACAAATCCACACATACTTCGGAAATAATACTTCCATACTTTAAACTTTTGCCACGAAGATTTTTAGCAAATCATTAAGCTGTGTATGACAATAAAACAAGTAGCTGGAAAAGTAAGCTAACGGAAAAAGATGAAATAGAAACAGGATGAGACGCTTCAAGACAAAATTTAGGCACAAAAAAACAATTTGCTCTCTTCACAGATTACAAATAGTTCACAAACGGCCAAACCCCCAAACAATAAAACACATCAATTTTACTAGCAGCAGTATCCGATCCTCCATCAGAACACTAATCATCCGCAAATGCTGTATGCATGCATAACTAGAATCATTTGAAGAACTTACAAACGATTCAAACATATTGGATGCTGGTGATGATAACGCTGTCGAACAAGCCCGCCCACCTTCACTGTCGAACAACCCCGCCTTCACTGTCGACGCCGGAGAGGAAGAATCGCGATTCGAGGGTAGGGTGGAAGAGGGAGAAGCCTTCGGCGACAACCGAGTCGAATGAGTTAGGTTTCGGAAGAGCGCCCACCGATCGGTTCCCTGGAAAGAGAATTCCGTCCGCTCAAAACGGAAAAAATTTTGGTCACCTATTAATAGGTGCAAAAGGGGCCGTACAATCTGTATTTCAATGGCTGGCTGTAAATTCTCATCCGGCTTCGCCAGTAGGTACGATCGGATCTCCAGCAGATCTGGCCGTTGAAATCCTAATTCTACAGCCGGATCTACTCCCACACCTCCTATAGGTGTGTTAAACACATCAAAAAAAAAATTCTTAAAAAGGACGAGGCATTAGCGGTAATGCATGTTTTTCGGTAAGACGACATTCTATATTGGATCATGTTATATATAGATTATGTTATATATAGATCATGTTTGACTATATACAAACCATATTAATTCAAACCGGTTATATATAGACCAAGTTGTTATATGCAGAGCACTGTAAAATTTTTTTAAAAAAAATTCAAACTTAATTTTTGTATAAGCAATCATTAAATATTATATTAGAATAACATGTACAACATATTATATTAGCAAACATTACAAAAAATACGTAATTCAAGACAAAAGTTCTAAATCCTTCAAAAAAATCATGTTGTTCGTCATCTTCGTCAAGAGAAACGAACCTGCAATCAATGAATAAATTTTTGATATTTTATTGAATCAAACTATTTATTACATAAAAATTTAAACTTCAAAAGGCTAAAAAAAAATTATACATTAAAAGACACTCAAATCTATTACCTCATAAGTTGTGGATATTTGTTGATTTGGAATTTGTACTCATGCATTTGTCATCCCATGTGTTTGCAATTAGATCACGAAACTTTTTCCAAGATGAGACAATATGAGGTAGTGGACATCCTTCATGCATCACCAAATGTACAAAATGATTTTCATCTATGTAACCTATTGCAACTAGCCTTTGTGTTGGCGGTGGCGGTGAATTCAATGATAGAAAAAGTGAGACTTTGAAGCTGTGAAAGTTAGATAAAAGCTATATTATAGCATGAATCTACCACAAGACTCATATTTAGCATTGACATCCATTTGTTTGGGGGTGTCTGTATTTCTGTACATTTAAGAGAAGACATCAACTCTTGCAATCTCTCATCCCCATAAATTTCAACATACATGCTCATTTTAACTCTTGCATGGATTGTTCTTCTTTATAGAAGAAAGTATTTTTTTGTAGTTTAACCCCGGTGGCATACATATTCTCAACAATCTTCTCTCATTTTTATCTAATCGACATGCATATGAATGTGCCTCCAAATGTCCAGATTCATGATTGTGCCTTCTGCACACCGCTTCAACTCTCCATTCATCCACAAGTGTATCATTTTGACATCTTACTTGAACCGGGCAACCACACTTTTTTGAAGTGCTCTTACGCTTATTTTGCCTAACTTGTTTAGGGTTTTCACAAAATTGACCGGCTCTATCACAACCCAGCAAAACACGTGGGTGTGGTCTAGTAGTAACTTTATCAGAACTTAATATCATTATAATATAACATAGACTCCTTCCAACCTTACGTGCCCACTCAATCAAATTTTCATTTGACGTAAACACAATGTTTGTTTGAAAAAATGAAGTCATATCTACATGAGAAATTTAACAACAATACAAAATAACTAACAGGAGCGCAAGCAATACAATACACATGATTGAATATTTTCGAATAGAATACGATACCATATTCCGACCGAGATGAATGAATCTCCACATTATCCAACTTCATTGCTTCAAGTGATAATGATTGATCCCACAACAATATGCAAAAAATAAAAAATAAGATGAATAAAATTATATGCACAATACCTAAGATAGTATCTTAGGAAATAAAGAAACACACATAAAATTTTGGGCATCTTGAAGTTTAATTCATTTCATTCATGCATCATAAAATTGCTAATTCACTGTAACAAACAACCATAGGTGTTTGCAAAGAAGATAATACATGTCCATAGTTACGTTAATCTAAACCCTACGAGATTTTTATCTAAAATGCATCTCAGAATCAAAATGATAAGTTCAAATAACAACACTGAGCGATGTATTACGTAGATAAAATGCATTAAACTTTGATAAAGCATAGTATCACCTCCAAAGAGCGTCACTCTATGGGAAGCTTGCCACGATCTTTAGTTTCTTTGAACTGAAGTAGCCTTCTCTCGTTGTTATTTACCAAAGATGATTGGGCGGAGAAGATCGGGCCAGAGCGCGCACGGAATCAAAATATCTCGAGCGGGATGTGCGTCTGTGGAAGAATCGTGACAACTTACGATGAGAACAACGAGACAGGTTTAGGGTTTCACCTTCTGCAGGTTGCAAAAGGTAGACGACGATCAGTTGATGCCACCGGCCACTGGAGACGGGGTCGTGGGAGTCGAGTTTGTCGCACAGGAGCGGGGAGACGGGATCTGCTAGGGCAGGAATCAAAAAATAAAAATGAGGTAAGTAAATTTTTTTGGGGGAAGCGAGGTATTTATTTGGTTTGTATATCGTAGGAAAAAAAAAAATCTAAATTTTAGGTTTATATATAACAATGCCCTTTTTATTTATCTTATTAATTTATTATTATTTAGGTGATTGTTTTTTTTTTTGAACTTTTTTATTTATGTGATTGTTAATCGTAATTCATATTTGGCAAACCGCACCCTTTTTAAAAAATTCTCCTTTTTTAAAATGCAACCTAAAATAAAACTCCCAAACTCATTTGTTTTCATTCACACTGCATTCCTTTTCTCGCCGAAGCCAGACAACGAACTCCTTCCTCCTCTTTCTCGCCAATGTCGTGCGGTACGTCGATGTCGTGTGGTACGCCGACGTCCTACCTCCTTCCTCCTTCCTCCTCCTTAACCAGTTGACGTCTTCTTCCTCCTTCAATCACCCCCAAGCCGACGAAGACCTCCTTCCTCCTCTTGCTCGCTGACGTATTCTTCCTCTTTCAACCAGCCGCGGGCCAAATGAATCCAGTCATACAAGTTCTGGTCGAGAAGCATCACATAAATCTGCTCTTAGAAAAATATTATAAATACAATAATTATAAGAATAAGTAAATGCGAGAGATCCTCACTCCCTTTATCCTCCCAACAAAACACGGATACAATAAAAAGGGGAAAAATAATGTTGAAATTCTTGTGAAGTTGTCGGCCTCCAACAAGCAAGGAAGAAGAAGATGAGCATTACGGGAACAATCACATTAGTTTTATATAGAAAAACAATTGAACAAAGTAACAAATAAAATGCAGCTAAAATCTACAACTTATTCAACGACATGCCCTAAACTGCACAAAGCGAGAAGTTAATTTGTATATGATGAACCGAAGTCATCAAAATAGGCATAGATATTGATAGATTTATGTTGCATAATTATTTGCAGGAAAAAGAAAGATCAGAGGAGGAAGAAGACGGCGAACAGAAAGCATTAACTCATACATTTAACAGGATACATCACTTGGGTATAAATACACCCAAGATGGATAGTTCTGGAATAGGAGAATTTAAGTACTTAGTTGGCCAGAAACATGTGGCCGAAAACAGTTTTAAATGCGGGATTAATGATACTAACAACATTAATTATTCTAAGCTTAATCATCCTTGTTATTGTTGCAGATTTCTTTATTCAGATATCTTGTGTGAAAACTAAAGAGGATGACCCATGGGAGCATGTTGCAGTTTTCATAGATGTTCTTATTCTAGTTCAATGTACAACACGAATGTTCTTTACATTGCAGGTTCAGAGAACTTCCAGAAGGTGTGATGGATAACCTTAATCTTGGGTAAGTTCTACTATGTCACACCAGAAGTACTTGAAAAGAGTTGTGGTTAACAACAGGGTGCAATAAGCCAAAAATCGGGTTGCAAGCTAACATTTTTTAAATTTTCAGGTTGCGGTTAACATTGGGGTATGACAAGCCAAAATCGGGTTGTGGTAGGTTACTCCATCTATATTTTAGGTGCTCGATTAAATATAATCGTACGATCTATGATCATGTTGGGTATTGTATCCACAATAACACAGATTTGTGTGAAGTCACCTTGTACTAAGATGAATTAAGTTTGTATTTGATGCCTTTTCTAGTTAAGTGTTTGCAGGATATAATTGTCAAGTGTAGACCAATGTCAGTCTACAATGAGTCACCAAATGCATGACCATACAATGTAATCTCTCATTGTGTGATCTATGGTGTTGACTCATGTGTAGCCTCTCTATTGGGACCCACTTCTTTTTCCAAGCACTAAAGATATGGAAGAAAAGATGATTGCTGAATTTCTTGAAGAAAATCAATTTTCAGACTTACAAAATTTTTCTAAGTATTATTCTCGAGAAGAACTTATAATACTCGAGTAGAATTATTTCTTAGTACTCGATCGTGTAAGCTCAGTCATGTATTCGAGTAGCAGAATCTGTTCTCGAGAAAGCCAAGTGCAGTTCTCGAGAAAGCCATGTGCACTCGAGTATATCATACTTCTCCTTCTCGAGTTACCTCAAATTCAAGTCAAAATTTCTCTAAGTCTTTTTCTCGAGATGCCGACGAATTGTCTCGAGAAGGCCAGAATCTTTTCTTGAGAACCAGATGTTATTTCTCGAGACCCAGAAGTTATTTCTCAAGACCCTGATATTGTTTCTCGAGATGCATTATTGTTCTCGAGTAATAGAGGAGTCGTTCTTGAGTAACAAGTCTATTATTTCTCGAGATACCAGAATTCCACCTCTACATTTTTTTCTGAAGTATTTTTCTCGAGAACTCTATACCTCTTCTCGAGAAACAGACATTTCTTCTCGAGAACACTTACCGCTCTCGAGAAATGAAGTTCTGTTTTCTGAAATTTCCTAAGTTTTGACGGATTTGATTTCAAATTTCATTAAGACTTGAGTGGTCCATGTGGTTATCATTTAATGTGATCATGACCGTTAGACAGGTCATATAAAAGGTCTTATTCATAATCGACTAATCCTAACAAGAAGTTTTTCCAAGTTTCTAAATCTTTCTAAAATTTCTAAATCGAGAAGCGCTGCCGTGGCTTTGTCTTCATCGTCGATCTTCTCTCTCGATCCAAGAGATTCACAGCAAGAAGTTTCAACAGATCAGGATTTTCAACATCGACAAATCTATTCCTTGATCGTGTTGATTCTAAAGTTCTCAGATTCAAGGCTTCTCAGATTTCTTCCTCAACTTTTCTGATAAGGGCTGTCAAGTTTTTCAAGAAGGAAGAAGTCGAGTTCAACCAGATCTGTGAAGATAAGACATTATATTTCTGATTGTAAATTCATTTTATTGTTGTAGGAGTTATTCTCCCAGTCATGTAGGAGTTTTACTTCGAGTTGTAGGAGATATTCTCCGAGTTGTTGTAGGAGTGGTTTTTGCTCCGAGTTGTAGGAACTTTGTTTCGAGTTGTAAGATTGTTTTCAATCCGAGAGAATAATAGAGTAGCTGAGTCTAGTGCGTTGCTAGATCAGTGAGGTGAAAAGTGGATGTACCCAAGGTTGGGGAACCACTATAATTCTCGGTGTCGTCTGTGTACGCTTGTTTACATTATGCGCATCGCTCGTATAAATTTTTATGCTGCAAAAAGACGCAGAACTCACATATTCACCCCCTCTAGGTGATTTAAGTAGACAGTTTAAACATTTTCAATTGATATCAGAGGCAGGTTGTTCATCAAAAGGTTAACACCTTGAACAGATCTGCCCTTAGTTGTCTCAAGAGGATACAAGCATGGACAGAGCCAAAGATTTTTCTCAGCTTCCCTTATGCACAAAGTCAAACTTTTACATGTGGAAAGAATAAAATTCTTCATGGAAGCTATGAATCCAAGAATCTTTATGATAGTGGAAGAAGGACCCTATATTCCAATGACAGTCTCCACCATTGACCCAACAAAGCAAGTTTCAAAGAAGCTTATAGATCTTGACAAAGATGAGATCACGCTTGTATCTTTAGACAAGAAAGCCAAAAATATCATCGCAAGTGTAGTCGATGATTCTATGTTGCAGAATTTGATTCACTGTCAATCCGCCAAGGAAATGTGACAATCTCTCATCGTCATGATGGAAGGTACTGAAGATGTAAGAGATGACAGAAGATCCCTCCTGAATCAGAAATATGAAGCATTCAGATAAGGTCCCGAGGATTCTATTGCTGATACTTTTGAAAGCTTCTTCAAGATTGTCAACGGCCTAAGAGTTTATGGCCGGATCTTCAGTAATGGAGAACTGAATGACAAATTTCTGAGATCCCTAACTAAGGAATGAGACAACAAAGTCTGTGCAATCCGGGAGTTTGGTAAGCTAGCAGAGAATGACCCTCAAAATCTCTTTGGAAAGCTTATGTTATATGAGCTGCAAATAAACTCAAGAAAAGCTGATGAAGAGAAAAGTCAGTCTTCATCCAAGGAGAAGTCTGTCGCTCTAAAGGCAGACACCTCGAGGAAGTCAAAAGCTAAATCTCCTGCCCCCGCACAGGAAGAGAGTGAAGAAGAAGCTTCAGAGCCAAGTACCTCAGACTCAGAGCTATCTGAAGGAGAGTTTTCTCTTCTTTCAAGGCAAGTTCAAAAAGTCCTTGAACAAGAAGAAACAGTGGAGAGGCAAAGATACCTCATCTAGAAGATCACGTCATGATGGTGATCGTCACAAGAAAGGCTCAAGTAGCCAAGACAGGTATCACTCAAAACCGAACAAACATATTTCTTCTGACATTGTTTGTTACTGTTGCAATAAGCCAGGACATGTAATAGTTGATTGCCCTCACAAGAAAAAGGAGGGTGGAAGAAGAGAGGAGAAAAAATCTTCTTATAATAAGAAGAAAATTGAAAGAAACCTGGTAGCCAAGAAGGCCAAGACACTCAGTGACTCTGACTCATCTGAGTCAAGTGAGGAAGAGGAAGCCTACTTTGGGCTGATGGCACAGACAGACGAGGAAGAAGAGCCCCAGTACAGTGGGAAGGTAAACTCTCACACCCCTCTCTCAGAATCAGATATTTTTGACCATGATCATGAGGACTGTTCGTCTGACGATGAATCTGAACTCATGATTCAATACAAGGAATTGATTAAGGCCTACGACAAATGTCGAAAAGTTATTAAAATCAGGCTAAGGAAATTAAATCTCTTAAGGCTGAAGAGAGCACTCTGAGAGAGGAAGTCGCAAAGACGGACTCACTCAGAAAGAATTTCAATGCTGCAATTGAAGAATATAATAAAGCTCTCAGGCACCTAAATCTGAAGGAGAAAATCATCAAGGAATTAGAAGAATAACTTGCAGATGAAAAGAAACTTGTAAAAAGTTTCTCCAAGCCCAAGACAGTCCTTCCGTTTATTGCTGAATTCTCGGGTCAGGCTAAGGTGCTGGCTTAGGCCATGTGGATGCTCCTAGTAAATCTTCTAGGAGAAATAAGGCTCAACGAAAATATAAGGATGCCAAGAAAGCTCTAGCCAAGGAGAAGGGGAAAGCACCTCAAGACCAAACTTCGTTTAAAAAGATTATCTTTCCAACTAACGAGTTTGATCTTGACCTATTTATATAGAGCCCAAGTTTTGATACCAAGGATGGACCCATCCCCGGAACTTTGGTAAAAGTGTCTTCAAGGAACTTATGAGGAGATTACTCTTCAGAGCTACGACCCTTATAGTCATGGTCATAACATCAATAAAGCTCCAAAAGTTAAACCCGTTGTGGAAAAGCCTCTTAAGGAGAAGAAGTCATGTGAGTGCTATCACCACGAAGCTTCTACTTCCAAGTCTACTGCCCCTGTTAGACCACATTCTCAAAAGGTCAAGCAGGAGAAATTAGGCAAAGATACAACAGGTTTGACTGTTGGTGTTGCGACAAAGTTGGTCACTTTGCTATAGATTGCTGGTTTAACCCCAGATATTATGTAACTCTACAAGTTAATAATGTGAGAAAGTGTAACACCTCCCCTGTAATGACCGTATAATATGGGTCCGGTCAGGACCCCACAATATACAGATGCCACAGCTTAAGCATTATAAGATGATATAAACTACCCAACTCAAAACTCAGACTAAAAATAGCTGAAACAAAAGAGCAAAAACTAGAAGTTATCCACTAACATATGAGTATCAACACGGCCTTATGGCCTTACAATATTTTAGAGTCCAAAATTCAACCATAACATTAAGTGTCAATGTGCATGAGCACTCCTAGGCAACCTAGGAGTGCAAGCCGGAAAATACAGTACATAAAACATTACATTCCACAAAACAGAGCCATAAGACTTCATAAGGCTTAGGCCTTTTTGGCCGGCGAGCTTACTCCCTCTTGCGATCCTTGCCTTGTAAAAATTTTGTTGTAACGTTGGTCAACAAAGGCTGACCTCAACTGTGTAACCAACACATCTCCTCCTGGCCGTCCCTAGCGGACCCTGGGGCACTCCGTAACCCTGTAGGTCAGCACTTTGTATGCAAAATATAATAAAATGTAAAGTTATAAAACAGGCTTGGATGTCGCATACAACAAACACGTTTTTATATTAAGCATATAATAAAAGGGGCCTACAATACAACATGAATGCATTCCCGGGTTTCACCTAAGGCACCCTAAAGCGTATGCTTCTAACACATCATCACATCGGGTACTCTAAATTTCCCATCGGCTTTCAAGCCCCAAATACAAGGGTACTCTAAATTCCCCCAAACGACATACAAACCACAAACACAAGGGTACTTTAAATTCCACAAACGACATTCAAGCCGCCACACAAACAAACCATAAGAAACCTTGCTAGACCCCACCCGTCGCGATGACCCAGGCCCGGCTCCAATATCGGGATCAAGTCCACCGAAGGAGACCCAGCAGGACCCAGCTGGAATCGTCTGGGCTTGCCCAAAGCTCGACATTCTCGTCAATTCCACAGAAGGAAACTTGTATCGCCAGGACACTCTCCACACATGACTTTGTAACGTCACGGGCTAGCCAGCCGACCGTAGAGACAAATCACGCCTTAGCACATCACAATCTCATGTCCGGTTCCGATTAACATTACCGTGCCCCAAGGAAACCATCTACCGTCACAACAGAGCTAACCTTGTCCGGTTCCGCATACGCGTACTCACGCAAAATAAGGGGGGTGGGACATAAAACATCTCAAACGACATCTTGCCGCTATGCATCATCACCGAGTCGTACAAACGGTCGAGACTGCGGCTTCACCCACAATGCTTAATCCATTAACGAAGTGGATTTTTAGTGCAATAACATGTCGGGGACAGACACAATCGACCCGGTGGCTCTTCTTGAACCATGACAACCCAAATCCCTCTCATTTGAGAGATCTGGTGCTTATATGCTTGAAATAAAATCAAGAAAAGGAAAAGATGTCATGCACGCATCCTATAACCGAGAGGAGAAATGTCGTTACCTTACGACTCATCTTCTTAGCCATGAAACCCTGCTTTGCACGGATGAAAACGAGCGCCTTTGCGTCCTCTTCGCGGATCTGGCCTCGGAACGACGAACGAAGGTCTGAAGCTCCGTCAATGGCGGAAGAAAAATCTCTTCTTCCTCCTATCACTCTAACCTCAAACCCTAGCCTTCACTCAACAAAAGGGAAGAAAATGAAGGGAAAAAGGGTTTCAGCCCTATATATACACTTTGGAGGGAGAGCCTTGGGCCTTAGGATCGAATCCTAAATGAAATCGGACGGCTAAAAAGCCAAACGATGGAACTGCTTATGTCCGCTACCGCCGGGCGGTAACTTCCTACCGCCAAGCGGTAGATTCTCGATCGCTCGACTAGAAAATAATGACGTGTTAACGCCGGCGATAAGGCTAACGTCGCGCGGTAGCATTTTTTTCTAAAGCACTCGACATTTTCTCGAAAACTCAGCGTTCGACGAACTGGGCACTTCGTTCGACGTTCGATGAAACAGGGTTAAGCTACCGCCGAGCGATAACTACAACCGTCGGGCGATAGCTTCCAGAGACTCGTTCTGAAAACTGGGGCGTGTTACAACTCCTTCCCCCTTAAAAGAATTTCGTCCCCGAAATTAATCTCCATGCAGGAAGACAGCAAGAAAATTGTTGCAACAAATTTAAACATTATTACAATAACTTTACACACTCATTTCCATACAATATTATACAAACAACTCGGGATACTCTTCGCGCATGGTTTGTTCTTCGCTCCAAAGAGAACTCATCTCGCACGCAATTGTCCCAGCGCACCTTTACGAGCTTCACCTCTTTGTTCCGCAACTGCCAAATCTTCTGAATCCTCTAAGCCCATCGGACGGACCTTCGTCCTCAGGTCCTCTTCTATCGACACCTTAGCCGGTTCGATCACCACACTAGCTTCCACCAAGGCTTTCCTCAAGACGGAGACATGGAAAACATCGTGTAATCACTCAGCTCTGTGGACAACGCTAACCGGTAAGATGCTTCTCCAATGCGTTCTATAACCTCGAACGGTCCCAAAAACCTCGGACTCAACTTCTTGAGTCGGCGAATCCGTGAAACGCCTTTGCACGACTTGATCTTTAGATAGCCCCAGTCGCCTACCGCAAAATCCACATTCCTATGGCGAGCATTAAAATACTTTGCTTGCCGGTCCTGGGCAACCTTCATGCGCTCCTGAATGGTTCGCACCAACTCGCATGTATCGGCCACCACTTTTTTCCCAAAAGTTTGGTGTCTCCTGCCTCTATACAGGACATTGGCGTTCGACACCACCTACCATACAAAGCTTCGTATGGATCCATCTTTATACTTGCTTGGTAACTGTTGTTATAGGAGAACTCTACCATGAAGAGGTGATCTTCCTACTTCTTCACAAAGTCAAGAGTACACATCCTCATCATATCCTCCATTGTACTGTTCGTTCTTTCTATTTTGTGCCTAGACTTTTTTGAACCAACCTCCAGTCTTTGGACGTGAATCGTCCGTCGCGATCACTAATTATACTCTTAGGAATCTCATGTAGTAGCACAATTTTGCGAGCATACAACTCTATCAGCTTCTCCATGCTGTCCTCTTTCCGGTTTGGATGAAATGAGCCACTTTGGTCAAGCGGTCCACAATCACCCAAATCGTGTTGTTTCCCTGCTGCGATCGAGGTAATCCATGCACAAAATCCATGGAGATGTCATCAAACTTCCATTCAGGAATCGAAAGAGGCTTCGGGAACACGCTCGACTTCTGACACTCGGCCTTCACTAAGGCGTAGGTTTGACATCGGCTCACGTACAAAGTTATATCACGCTTCAAACCAGGCCACCAAAAGGATTTCTTCATATCCAAGTACATCTTCGTACAGCCCGGGTGAATGGAGTACTTCGTGAAGTGAGACGCAAACATCAACTCCTCACGGAGCTTGCCGAATTGCGGTACACAAATCCTTCCGTACTTCCTCAAGATCCCGTCAATCACCTCTCAGGCGCTACCCTCGCCCGTTTGAGCTTCCATTACGAATGGCTACAACTCTTCATCCAAACGAGTCACTCCCGTATACAATCTGATAAGTCATTCTGTAACTCGATCCAGTTCAATCGAGCCATGCTTGACTCGCCTCTTGCTACACACTCAATGCCAAGGGACTCACAGTCTCGCATCAACCGCTCATCATGAGCTTTGATCCAACTCCCTTGACCAGAGTATTTCATACTCAAGCCATCCGCCACCACATTGGCTTTGCCTGGCGTATACTGAATCGCCACTTCGTAATCACCAAGGAATTCAACCCATCTGCATTGTCGCATATTCAAGTCCTTTTGATCTAGAAGATACTTCAGGCTTTGTGGTCCGTGAAGATCTCCACCTTCGCACCATACACATAGTGCCGCCACAACTTTAATGCAAAAATTACCACCGCCAATTCCAAGTCATGGATGGTGTAATTCCTCTCGTGAGGCTTCAACTGCCTAGACCCAAAAACTATAACACTGCCATGTTGCACCAACACGCAACCCAGCCCACATCCCGATGCGTCACTGAAAATCTGAAATCCTTCAGTGCCTTTAGGCAGACTTAGGATTGGAGTTGTCATCAATCTTTCCTTCAGGGTGTCAAATGCCTGGTTGCACTCTTGAGTCCACACAAACTTCTGATCCTTACGAGTTAGAGAAGTGAGGGGTAGAGCTATCCGCAAAAAGTTTTCCACAAACCTTCTATAGTACCCGACTAGTCCAAGGAAACTTCGGACTTCTGCCACGGTTCTCAAAACTGGCCAATCTCTAATGGCCTTCACTTTTGCAGGATCCACTGCCACCTCATCACCACTAATCACATGGCCCAAAAATGCCACCTTCTCCAACCAGAACTCGCACTTTGAGAACTTTGCATAAAGCTGGTTCTCTCTCAATACTTGCAACACCAATCGCAAATGAGTCTCATGCTCCACCTCCGATTTGGAGTATACTAAGATATCGTCAATAAAGACGATAACAAAAGAGTCCAAGTACTCTCGAAATACTCGATTCATCAGATCCATAAATACTGATAGTGCGTTCGTCAACCTGAACGACATCACCAAGAACTCAAAATGACCATACCTCGTTCCAAAAGTTGTCTTGGGTATGTCCTCATCTCGAATCCGTAACTGATAGTATCCTGACTTCAAGTCCAACTTAGAATACACCACTGACCCCACCAACTGGTCGAACAGGTCATCTATCCGAGGAATCAGATACTTATTCTTGACAACCAGTTTATTCAACTCTCGATAGTCTATGCACAACCGCATACTACCGTCCTTCTTCTTCATAAACAACACTGGTACGCTCCAAGGTGAAGAACTGGGTCTAATATACCCCTGCTTCAACAGTTCCTGCAACTGAACTTTGAGTTCGGCCAACTCTTTTGGTGTCATCCTAAAATGAGGATGTGACACTGACCTAGCCTCTAGCACTAGCTCAATCGAGAAATCGATCTCCCATCGAGGAGGTGCTCCAGGAAGCTCATCAAGAAACATATCCTCGAACTCTGCCACTATCGGCACATCTCCAAGTGACAGCCTGGAAAGGCGAACCTCCTACAATGCTACTAGAGCTACTCCTCCCTGGTTAGCTGCCTGCACAAACTGCATGGCCGAAATCAGGGAGCAGGCCACTCCACAAAGGCCCTCGAACATAACTTCTGCCTGCCCTTCACTTCTCAGGGTCACCACCTTAGATAGGTAGTCGATACTGGCACGCTGCTCTACAAGCCAGTACATTCCCAATATCAAATCGAACTCAACCAACGGTAGAACTGCCACTACCAACGTGAAGTCAACTCTATCCAGACTCCAACAAATGCACCCCTTCGCCTTGGTAGTCATGGATGACCCATTGGACATACGTACCTCCAGCTCTGCGTCCGCCGAGAATGGCTCAACTCCTATCCTCCGGATAAAGCTTTCCGCAAGGAAGGAGTGCGACGCTCCTGTATTAAACAATACCCTAGCGGGGTACCCAGAGACTAACACAAAGCCTAAAACATAGGCACATACATAAATGATCTTGAAAGGCTAAGGTAAAAGATTAATTCAAACTTTCATACATGTCACCACATCGGGTTGGCGGATCGCCTCCTGCTGCCAAGGTTATACGCCCTTAGCTGCACGAGTTGGAAATGAGAAGCGCTAGACTCTGCCATCTTTCCTTTCTTCGTTGCGCTGGGCTCGGAGCTCACCGACTGTTCTTGTCTCGGCACCTGCTCCGCGCCACCCTCAGGACAAAAGCGAGCTATATGGCCCGGTTTGCCACACTTATAGCACGTTCATGGTCCCTTGAAGCGAGACCCCTCTGACGCCTAACTATCCTTCTCCCAATTCTTGTAGGGATGAGACTTCTTCTTCCACTTACTCCCGTCGGTTTTTCCTTGAGATTGAGAAGACTTTCCTTCTCCTTGCTTGGCCGCAAAACCCTTGCGATGTTGGGTTCGCTCCAAACCGCTCTCCAACGTTCTAGCAGCCTCAACCAGCTCATTTAAACTGACATTTTTCATAGATATGAGGGGTTTCCTCAGATTCTCCCTCAATCCGTAGTAGAAGAGGTTGTCCCTCTCCACATCATCAGCCATGGTCGTTCCAGCATAACGACCCAACCAAGTAAACTCTTGAACATACTCGTCCATCATTTTGTCCAGCTGCACCAAGTGCAGAAATTGCCGCCCTCAGAAGTTCTTGAATCCTTGCCCACCAATCCTCCATATCGGTCGGCGTGCCGACTCCCTTAAATGTTGGAGGATGGAAGCTTAGGAAGTACTTCATCTGTCGGTCTCCATGTCCGACAACCACTCTTTCTGCCAACGGCTCTACTTGTCTGGCTCCTCCGCCTGGCACTACTGTTGCCGCATTGGGGGTAGCAGGAGTTGCTACCTGCGCAACAAGGGTCACAGCTTGCGCCGCTGCAGCTGCTTGGGCTGCCACCATTGCTTCTGCGAGCATGCGACAAAAATCAGCCGGCATTACCCCCATGCCCAAAGGACCATGAGAAGTAGCACTGCTCGCCAAAGGCTCTTCTCGTGGCCTCGACGTCCCCGCCTCGTCGCTTGAACCCTAAGTAAAATCAAGGTAAAACAAGAATCAGCCTCTATTCGCACGACTTAGACACTAGGACACTCACGGTCCCGCGAAACTCCTATGTGGATAACTTCTTAACGCAATTCGTTTAGGACAATCGCACGAAGACATACCTTGGACACTAACCTCCCTCTGATACCAAAATGTAACACCTCCCCTGTAATGACCGTATAATATGGGTCCGGCCGGGTCCCACAACATACAGACGACATAGCTTAAGCATTATAAGATGATATAAACTACCCAACTCAAAACTCAGACTAAAAATAATAGAAACAAAAGAGCAAAACCAGAAGTTATCCACTAACACATGAGTATTAACACGGCCTTATGACATTACAATATTTTAGAGTCCAAAATTCAACCATAACATTAAGTGTCAATGTGCATGAGCACTCCTAGGCTACCTCGGCGTGCAAGCCAAAAAATACAGTACATAAAACATTACATTCCACAAAACAGAGCTATAACACTTCATGAGGCTTAGGCCTTTTTGGCCGGCGAGCTTGCTCCCACTTGCGATCCTTGCCTTGTAAAAATTTGGTTGTAACGTGTGTCAGCAAAGACTGACCTCAACTATGTAACCAACACATCTCCTCTCAGCCATCCCTAGCGGACCCCGGGGAACTCCATCACCCTGCAGGTCAGCACATTGTATGCAAAATACAATAACATGTAAAGCTATAAAACAGGTTTGGATGTCACATACAACAAACACGCTTATATATTGAGCATATAATAAAAGGGCGTACAATGCAGCATGAATGCAATCCCGGGTTTCACCCAAGGCACCCTAAAGCGTATGCTTCTAACACATCATCACATCATATACTCTAAATTTCTCATCGGCGTTCAAGCCACAAACACAAGGGTACTTTAAATTCCCCCAAACAACATACAAACCGCAAACACGAGGGTACTTTAAATTCCCCCAAATGGCGTTCAAGACACCACACAAACAAACCGATAAGAAACCTTGCTAGATCCCACCCGTTACGATGACCCAGGCCCGGCTCCAATATCGAGATCAAGTCCACCGAAGGAGACCTAGCGGGACCCAGCTGGAATCGTCCGGGCTTGCCCAAAGCTCAACATTCTCATCAGTTCCACAGAATGGGGACTTGTCTCGCCGGGACACTCTCCACACATGACTTTGCAACGTCACGGGCTAGCCAACCAACCGTAGAGAAAAATCACGCCTTAGCACATCACAATCCTACGCCTTTCCCGCCCCAATCCACTGTTCATACTGTAACGTTAACGTGCTCCAAGGAAACCATCTACCGTCACAACGGAGCTAACCATGTCCGGTTCCAATTAACGTTACCGTGCCCTAAGGAAACCATCTACCGTCACAACAGAGCTAACCTTGTCCGGTTTCGGATACGCGTACTCACGCGAAATGAGGGGGGGGGGGGACATATAACATCTCAAACAGCATCTTGCCGCTATGCATCATCACCGAGTCGGGCTAACGGTTGCGATTGTGGCTTCACCCACAATGAGTAATCCACTAACGAAGTGAATTTATAGTGCAATAACATGCCAGGGACGGACACAATCGACCCGGTGGCACTTCTTAACTATGACAACTCAAATCCCTCTCATTTGAGAGATCTGGTGCCTATATGCTTGAAATAAAATCAAGAAAACGAAAAGATGCCATGCACGCATCCTTTAACTGAGAGGATAAGTGTCGTTACCTTACGACTCCTCTTCTTTGCCATGAAACCCTGCTTTGCACGGATGAAAACGAGCGCCTTTGTGTCCTCTTCATGGATCTGCCCTCAGAACGACGATCGGAGGTCTGAAGCTCAGTTAATGGCGGAAGAAAGCCCTCTTCTTCCTCCTCTCACTCTAACCTCAAACCCTAGCCTTCACTCAACAAAAGGGAAGAAAATGAAGGTAAAAAGGGTTTCAGCCCTATATATGCACTCTGGAGGGAGAACTTTTGGCCTTAGGATCGAATCCTAAATGAAATCGGATGGCTAAAAGGCCAAACGACGGAACTGCTTCCGTCAGCTACCGCCGGGCGGTAACTTCCTACCGCTGAGCGGTAGGTTCCCGAGCGCTCGGCCAGAAAATAATGTCGCGCTAACGCCGATGATAAGGCTAACTCCGCGGGGTAGCATTTTTCTCGAGCACTCAGCATTTTCTCAAAAACTTAGTGTTCGACGAACTGGGCACTTCGTTCGACATTCGACGAAACAGGGCTATCGCCGGGCGATAGCAAATATCGCCGGATGGTAATCCTCAAGCGCTTGATGAATGGATCTTTCATTCGACGGTCGACGAAATGGGGCTAACACCGAGTGGTACCTAGCTAATGCCGCGCGCTAGCACTCAATGCTCTCAACACCTGGCCACTCAACGCTCTCAGCGCCTGACCAATCAACGCTAAGCTATCGTCGGGCGATAACTACCATCGTCGGGCGATAGCTTCTAGAGGATCGTTCTGAAAACTGGGATGTTACAGAAAGACCACTCATAATGTTAACACACATAGGGGGAGTATGCTAACAAGAGACCGAGGACCCAAACTAGTTTGGGTTCCTAAGGTAAACTGATTTGTGAATGCAGGTATGTCGAAAGGCCACCAAAAATCCTATCTGGTATTTGGACAGTGGATGCTCTTGGCATATGACCGGGACTAGAAGCCTACTCCAGAATTACTCTCCAATCAAGAACGGGCCAAAGGTCATCTTTGGAGGTTCTCACAGAGGAATTACAAAAGGCTACAATATGATTACTAATGGTAGTGTATCCTTCTCAGACGTGGCCTATGTTGAAGGATCAGAACACAATCTTATAAGCATAATCCAGCTCTGTGATAAATGATACATAGTAGAATTTCATGCAGACAAGTGCTTGATAAAATCGGTAGATAACTTGGAAACGATTCTATCCGGCATTCGTACTAGAAATACATTTTGTTTAAATTTTATTTGCATAGACTCTTCTACGCCAGTGTGCTTTTTGGCAAAAGATAGTGTGTCTCTTGGTGACCAATGACACAAGAGACTAACACATATATTACAAAACTATGAATAAATTATTTTCTCTTAATTTAGTACGTGATGCCCCCAATGTTAAGTGCGTCAAAGATAGACTTTGTCACGTATGTGTAAAAGGCAAGCAAACAAGGGCTACCTCTAAAAGCATTATTGGCAAAGACTCTAATAGGTGTTTACACCTACTTCATATGGACTTGTTCGGTCCACTGCAAATTAGAAGTTTGGTAGGTAAGGATTATACATTAGTCATTGTTGATGATTACTCTCGCTTTGCGTGGGTGTTCTTTCTAAAACACAAGTCAAATACTTTTGATATATTTACTAATTTTGTCAGGCATGTTCAGAATGAATACAACTGCTCCGTTGTTAAAATCAGAGGTGACAATGGAACAGAGTTCAAGTCTGGGGCCATGACAGAATTCTGTGAAAGTCTTGGCATCTTTCATGAGTTTTCCTGTCCTCGTACTCCTCAAAAGAACAGAGTTGTGAGAGAAGGAATATAACACTCATAGAGGCTTGCAGAACCATATTGAGTATTGCCTCACTACTGGAATATTTCTAGGCTGAAGCCGTCAACACTATATGTCACGTGCAAAATCGATCACTCATAAACAAGAACCATAATAAGACGCCTTACGAACTACTAAAGGGCAGGAAACTGACCATTTCATATTTTAGAATCTTTGGTAGTAAATGCTTCATCCTTAACAATGGTAAGTATCACACAACTAAATTTAGTGAAAAGAGCTTTGAAGGTATTTTCATAGGTTATAGTAGTCATAGTAAGACATATATGATTTTTAATAAGAAAACCCTGGTTGTAGAAGAATCTATAATGTTGTATTTAATAAGACGAGCTTACTGCAAGATAGCTCTTCTAGTGTGTTTATTGAAGATGCATGTTCAAGACTAAAGGAATTAAACTTGGAGGAGCCAATTGAAGAAAAAGCTCAAAAGTTCATCAAGATCACCACTCCAACTCCAATTGGAGAGGTTGATGACCATGATGAAGATGTCATCCAAGTTGATGAAGTCACTCCAGTGATAGAGGAAGATCCAGATGTAAGGACTTTAGAGCTCAGACACTTGAAGGATCATCAAATAGATCAAATCATAGGAGACCCCTGTGATGGTGTCAGAACTCGTAGAGGTACAATTAATGAAAATTTATATTTAGTTGTACCTCGCAGGATCAACCAAAGAACTTTGAGGAAGCAAACTCAGATGCATCTTGATTAATGGCACTGGAAGAAGAATTGAATCAATTCAAGCATTGCCAAGTCTGGAAGCTTATTCTAAGACCCAAAGGTAAGAACGTTATCTGAACAAAGTGGGTCTACAGGAACAAGATGGATGAGGATGGAACAATTATAAAGAACAAAGCCAGACTCATTGCCAAGGGATATAGAAAAGAAGAAGTAATCGGCTTCGATCAGACGTATGCACAAGTGGCAAGTCTGGAGGCAATCAGGTTATTTCTAGCATATGCAACACTTAAGGGCTTCACTATCTATCAGATGGACGTGAAGTCGGGCTTCCTTAATAGTGACATAAAGGAAGAAGTGTATGCGGAACAACCCTCATGTTTTGTTGATTCTAACCACCATGAGCACATTTATCTTTTATTTAAAGCTTTATATGGTTTGAAACAAGCTCCTCGAGCTTGGTATGAGACGCTATCTAACTTTCTTCTTGAGAATAAGTTCACAAGATAAAAGATAGATAAGACATTATTTTTTAGGGAAATAAACGACAAGATTTTGCTAGTGCAAATCTATGTCGATGACATTATGTTGGATCCCTAGTTTGAATTTGGGCTAGGTTCACTAATTAGGATGTTTGACCCACCTTGTATAGCCAGGGTCAAGTCTGTTAGTCCTAGAGTTTAGGCTAGTCTTTAGTATTAATCTTCTTGGACCAGCCTGCAGAGGACTTTAGTAGATTCAATGTAGTGCCCCCCAACCTTTTGCCCGGGTCGGGCCGGAGGGGTACTACTAGCCCAAGACGTCCACCCAGTGCTCTTAGGGAAACGATCCACCTTATCTAAGCACTGGATGGTCGCCTTACTCAACTCGAATCATAACATTCACAACCAATCAAAGTATAGCGGAAGCATTAACAGGAAGCCATTGCAGATATATATAACATATCAATAACACAGAGGTTCTAGGGCCGAAGCCTAAGCGTTTATATAAGCCTGTGGGCTATACATGTGCTACATATATTACTCATACTCTCTCTCTATGCTGTTTGGCGGTACTCACGTCTCTAAACTCTGGGGACGGCGGGGGTGCATCTGCTCGAGTAGTCCCAGCCGCCGGTGTAATCTCCTGCGGCAGCGAGTCACTACGATGCTCCATTTCCTATGAATGGTTATTCAGATAACCGTTAGTCACAGTGCTAAGTGGAAACAAATCTCCTCACCGAATCCATATCCTGGGGACTAGCACACACCCACCCAAACAAAAGTAAATAGCTGAAGCAAGAGAGGGTTAGCAAAATATTTCATATATGTACAACTAGGAGCAATTATAAAAGAGTATAGTATAACCGGAAAAGCAGCAGCAGTATAAATCGATTGTAACAAGGCTCTACTAGCTCATCAGCACTTTAGGTTTTCACATCCTGAATTTTATCGCAGACATTCATAGCCGCACACACACCGCAGGCATTCATAGCCGTGCACACACCGCAGACATTCATGGCCGCGTACACAAACCCTATGTCGACATAGTTTGTACCGTTTCTGTTTCAGCAGGGTAGCGAGCCCCGCGGGCCTCACCGATGTGGCCATCGGTAACAGTGGCCAGTCCTGCCACTTCTAGGGGTGGTCGTACCGCACAACCCCAGGCCCTAATGTACAAACTTGTGTACTCTTGGATGTGAGCGACATCCAGCGAATCGTTTTGGCTGACCAGCAGAGGAAAACCCGACGGGGAATAATATAACGACCGGTCACCCGTGGTACTCATCTCCCTGTCGCCTTGAGTAGTCGACCTTCCCGTACCGGTACGAACGGTCTGCGGGAGGGACTGACCCGCCACTATTTCACCGCAAGCAATTTACAAACAATCAAACAAAAGACAAACAATATATATACACCGGGTCTACGTTAGTCTGCCCTACTAGGCTTTAGCCTTCGGGCGTCGACTCTTAGCTCAACTTTCAACCAGGAGCGTGGGAGCAAAATATTGGGGCTAGACCTGGAGGACTACTTCGACTCCGGTTATCCCCAACTATGGCTCAATTTTATCAACGATTGCTTGTCATAGCAGGACCCGAGATTGAATAGTAAATTGCAATAAGGACAAGTGCGGTGATTATGCTGCTTATTTAAAGTGCTGGAATGAAATGTGACCAGTACGAGACTGGAGTTGTACTGAATAGAAAGTACTGAGAAAATCCTGACCAGTACGAGACTGGAGTAGTACTGAATAAAAAGTACTGAGAAAAGCCTGACCAGTACGAGACTGGAATAGTACTGAATAGAAAGTACTGAGAAAAGCTTGACCAGTGCGAGACTGGAATAATACTGAATACAAAGTACTGAGAAAAGCTTGACCAGTGCGAGACTGAAGAAAACACAAAGAAAATGGTTAGTAGTCCAATCACTCCTATTCAGGAGGCTTCAATTCCATCGAGATTTAAAGGAGATTTTATTGGGTTACATCAATTATTAGGATCCAATTAATTTGGTTGCGTCATATTTATTACGGCTTCGTTGGATCAAGGGCTGGTTAGGAGTTACATTCTTATTAGTCGTCGAGGACAACTCCTAGCTCATCACTCGCACTCTCACCTTCCGAGTGTGCCCAATTCAGTCACGAGTCGAGGCGCTGGACGGTTCTATGAAATCTTGGAAAACCCGCTGTTGAAGCCGGGAAAATTCCCAACCTCGGAATTCGGACCAATGCCGCCTAAGGTTACCGGCTCAGAAGCTAGATCAGATGGCTAGGGTGACTTGGATGAAGAATCAGGTCAAACAGGATCCCAGATGTTGCGGCAGAAAGGTCCCAGCACGTACCTGGATGCTCGAAAGGAGCAATCCCTTCTCAACCAAAGATGGTCGAACTGGGTACGTGGGAAGCTAGCTGACAAAGTCGCAAGTTCGCGACTTGATCTCTAAGGAAAAGGAATCCAAAGGCTTGGCTAGTATCACGAAGATGAAGCTCGCGAGTATCCTACCGAGGATTTCAAGTGCCTCGCCTCGTACCCCTGGGGTCCTATTTATAGGCAAATCCAAAGAGGGGGAGGGGGGTCATATTTATACCCCACCCCCTGGCAAATAGGCGACTTCCAGAGGAACTCACACGGGCTGGGTGAGTATCTCGCCTAGTCGCCTACCTGGAGAGTATGCGAGGGGAGCTCGCCTATATTCGCCCAGGCCTTCTGCGATCTTGTATGCTACCTTCGACTCCTATCTTGACTTGTTGACCTTGACTTCTGCTGAGCTGGCTGTGGTAGGACCCACCCTCGACAAATACGGGTTGTACACAATCCCCGCTCTTTGTGAGCGACATAGGAGATAGAAAAGGATCATCCAACACTTATTTGGCGAGCTGTTATGCCGAGTATCAAACCTACTCGCAACTGATGACTGTCTGCTGATCTCTATAAATAGGGGGGGCCTGGCTCTTCAATCGGGTTGCCAGAGCTCGCGTATAATGTCGAACGCCAAGAAACTTCTTCAAGACAGCCTCACCACGCTAACTAGCATTCTCGGCGTTGTCAAGACTAAAAGTCCGCGTGACGAAGACACCGTCGCCGACTTACCCCCCCCCCCCCCCTCAAGAAGAAGAAGACCAAGAAAAACCCAAGAAGAAACCCGCCTCTGATGCGGTTGTCTCGCCGCCAGCTCCTGCGCAAGTCGCGGCATCGACTAGCAACCCAACGTGCTCTGCTAGCACGTTGAAGATACTCAACGACCTGGGGCTTGACGACGTCCCCAATGAAGTCTCCCCTGACGCGAGCCTCCTTGGCTCGTTGGATATCCCAGAACTCGCCTCCACTTCTGCGCCGCAGTAGGTCGAAGTCGTCAACCTGTTAGGTCGCCATATTGCCGAGATACGCTTTTCTACATTGTTGGTCGTTGACACTTCTCGTTGACTTTGCTTTGATACTCGCAGATTCCCCACCGGGGGTACTGACGCGGTTCTGAATGTCGCCCAGCTGAGCTCTGTGCCACTGCTTGCCCTCTCTGCCGAGAGACCAGTCAGGACCGCGCACACGGTCTAGATCCATGTCGGCGCCAAGAGGACACCTGAGGCCTCGGTTCCTGCGGCGAGCAAGGAACCATCGTTGTAGGGTCCTCCGCCAAAGAAAGTGGCGCCGGCGAGCAAGGACCTTCAGACGAGCAAGGCCCCGCCCGCCCCTGCGCGAGATCCTGCGCTGTCGGCGACGAGTTCTGCGCTGTTGCCGCCTCCTCCGAATGTCGCTACCATCCCGTCGGTAACTACATCTTTGCCACCGTCGCCGCCTCTTGTCGCGCCTCCACAGGTTGCTACGATGTGACTTCCTCTGCCTCCTCCGCCGAAGAACCCAAAGCAACCGGCGAGTTCATCGCTGCCCCCGCCTCCTTCATCGCAGCCTGCGGTCAGTAAGCTGGTCAAGTCGCGACCGAGCTACTTCCCGCCGAGAGTGGGAGATCTCGGCCATGGAGGTCATGGGCAAGGTAAGGCGGCCGAGCACGCTGGTGAGCCATCTTCTGACCAGCGAGATGCTCTAGCTCGCGGATCTTCTCCACGCCGATCTAGGTCATCTCGTCGCTATAAGTGACGCCACTGATGTTGCATCTGGCGACTAAGTGCCTTATTCCTAATCGGGCGACTTTCTTGTTCTGATAGATCGACCAGCGACTCCAGGGGCGGCCTTCATCGACGTCATTGGGTTGTCGGGCAGCGAATATCGCCACGCCGCTGCTCGCACCTACCTGGAGCTGGAGAGCAGGTTCGACCAGCTGGTGATCTGCAAACCCCATTGACGAATATCATCTCTAGAAGTGCGGGTGGCGAAGATTGAAGAGCTCCGGAGTACTCTGGAGAGCTATGAAGCCCGCATCCACATGGTGAAGGAGAATGATCGCCAGCTGGCAATCAACAATCATCTCCTCCAGCTGGTCCTCGACGAGTTGGCCAGCATCCGCGCGAGTATGGGCTCTGTTGGATGGCTGATGAGAATGGAGGAATAACTGCGGCTTGGCGACGATGCGATGTCGCTGACGACGGAGCACTATTGGCGGGTGCGCGAGATGGGCTGGGCTGGGCGACATCCTCATCCTCCAGAGAGACCTCCTAGGACTTAGATTTGCTTTTCTTTTATTCGAAGCTCGCCACGTGCGATTTGTAATGGACAATTATTTATTGTAATAAGCGAGTTTGGATCTCGCACTTTATTCATATTCCCTGCTCTTTGTTGTCTTTACGATATCTTGTCTGCAATGTGCCAAGCCTGTCATGTAGGTTTTGATCATCGTTGCGACATGATTCCTCTGTGCCGCGCGATCTAGATGCCGAGATCCGCTTGCTCGCCCAGACCGCGACTTAAGCCGATACTCGCCAGGCTGAATATATAGCCCCCCTCTGCTTTCGCCTATAAATAGAGGGGGTGGGTAGGACATAAGTACGCTGTTGCGCTTTCCAATCTCTAGCTTGCGAGTATCTGTCACTACTCGCGCGCTTCAATCTCTCTTACTTCCTCGCATTTCTTTCTTCTTCATCCTGCCAATCTCGCAAGAATGGTGGGTGACGACGCTAGTGCTCGCCGACAAGCCCATGCCATCAACTTCGCTGATGCGGCTTTCATGAAGTCGATCACAACAGAGCTAGATTTAGAGAACTTTAGGGAGAGGCTTTTGCCTGACGGATACTCAGCAAGGCTCCCTAGTCGCAGCAAGCGACTAAATACTTACATAGAGGGTGCGCTGGTCCTGCCGCTTCGTCACTTTGACGCCGGCCTGTGACTTCCACTATGGCCGAAGTATTGCGAGATCCTGCGATACTTAGGCATCATCCCCGCGCAGATCAACCCCAACAGTGTGGCGATCATCATGGGGTTCTTGTGCTACTTGCGCGAGGATAGGGTCGCCTTCGCTGCGACTGCCGAGGGAGTGGTCTACTTCAGCAGCCACGTCTGCATTCTGGTAGGGATGGTGAAAAAGGTCCATCGCTAGAGCGAGCTGCTAGTCGTCGTTGAAGGCAACTTCACGGGCATCCGGGGAGGCCGCACCAACCTGCCGATGTCGCCTTCCTCCCACCGATATTGGAGGGCGTCCGCGAGCAACTGGTAGAGTCGTTCAGTGGTCGCCGGTTCGACGTTTTCTTCTGGCGACTAAATGTCAATACCATGCTGGAGATTCATTCCAAGGAGGGTAAGTTCTTAGCGAGGATCATCTCTCGCATACTCGCCTCGCTTTTTGTAGCTTGATACTGATATTTGCTCGTCGTTTTGCAGTGTCGTGCGATCTCCCGGAGAAGCCGCTCCCTCTGGCAAAGGAAGTCGCCACCTTGCTTCATGAGCCGAATCCGTCGGCTGATGTCGGCGAGAAGAAGAGGCTTACCAAGGGCAAGGGGAAAGTCAGGTCGCCGGGCCCCGCGACCAAGAAGGTGAAAGTATCATCGTCGTAGCCTGACGATCATGAATCGCCGCCTGATGATTGGCTTCCCCATTTCCACCACAACTTCAACTTGGGGCTGGGGGAGGTGGACGCCTATGGTCGCCCGCTGGTGACTTGGTCGGAGGACGAACACCTGGTGACGCTAAGCACCAACCTCCTCTCCTGGTCGGCGGACTGGGAGGACAAGGGGGAGGCCTTCGCCGTCCTTCACGCGTTGTACGGGCGAGGTGATGCAGAGTCGATGCTGGACCTCACCGCAGAGGATGAAAGAAACAGTGCCTAATCACCTAGAGGGGGGGGGGGGGGGGTGAATAGGTGACCTATCTCTTTTTTAAACTTTAAAGGAAGAAATATAATACAGTAATTGCAATTCTACATGTATCACAACACAACAACCATACAAGCATACATTCACAGAGAGCACACAGGATTTATAGTGGTTCCCCAAGGTCTGGGTACATCCACTTTCCCCCTCCGCATATCTAGTAGTGTACCAGATTCGGCCTAACTTCTCCACTTTTCCTCAAATCCTCAGATCTTATAACTCAGAACCCCAAACAGGTTCCTACAACTCAGAGTGATCCCACTCCTACAACTCAGGCACCAAGCCCTACCACTCAGTCTTCAACAAGACCTACACTCAGGCACAACAGTCCTACCTCAGCCTTCAACAAGGCCTACACTCAGAGAAATGATTCTCCTACACTCAAGCTCACAAGCCCTACCTCAGCCTTTATAGATTTAGGCTTACAACTCAGATCTATACAAGATCCTACAGAAATTAGAAAATACAAAGTATATAACCACAAATCTGATAGAGAGAGATGAGTTGACTGGTTTCTTGATGAGTTCTTGAAAGAACTTTGCTGAGATCAACCTCCCTTGGTTTTCTTCAAAGCTTCTTGAATTAGAACACAGTAGGGTTGTATCTCTATACAGATGATCTTCAATCAACTGCTGACTTGAGATTCTGATTTCAATCTGAATCTTCCTTATCAGCCTGGTTCAACAGCTGGTCTTCTTAGTATGAGCTCTCTCTCTCCAACTTCTTAGATCTTCTCTTGAAGGTCTACTTCTTATTGTGTTATTTTTCACTTCATTGATTCGATCCTTTCTGCTGAAGGAATAAGCCTTTATCTAAGCTTTCTTCATAGTGACCGGCTGATCCGGTTTCTAACAACCTTCTGACAGCTCTGACAGTAGCAGTTGACCGGTTGAAATGGCAGCTATCAAGTCATCCAGTCACTTCTTGAAATCTCTGTCACTGTCTGAAAGTGTCGAGATAGATAGTCTTTATGTGTCGACACAAATAGACTAAGTGTCGACACAAGTAGACTAAGTGTCAACACTAGCCTTTATGGTGTCGACACAACTCCTTGTGTTGTTGTAACTGCTTCTCGAAACTGCTTCTTCAGAATGTGTCGACACTGATCCTGTGTGTCGACACAAGTCCTTCTTCAAAACTTAGTTGATTTCTGCTAAGTGTTGACACAACTCCTTTGTGTCGACACATCTTCTTGTGTTGAAACTTGCTAAGTGTCGACACATCTTCTTTGTGTCGACACATGCCTTCTCTGTTGAAGCATTTGTTGAGTGTCGACACATCTCCTTTGTGTCGACACATTCTTCATGTGTTGAGACTTTGCTGAGTGTCGACACATCTCCTTTGTGTCGACACTTGTACTTAAACTTTGTTGAAGTTTGCTGAGTGTCGACACAGCCTCCTAGTGTCGACACATGTACTTGAACCTTGTTGAAGTTTGCTGAGTGCCGACACAGCCTCCTAGTGTCGACACTTTTGCTGTCGACAAAGTTTCTCTGGGTGTCGACACTGCTTCTAAGTGTCGACACTGATTATGTAGACATATCTTCATTGTGTGTCGACACAACTTGTATGTGTCGACACTTTCCTTCTGGTGTCGACTCTGCCTTCCTGGTGTCGACACAATTACTCCAAGTGTCGACACTGCTTCTCTAGGTGTCGACACAAGCCTTCTTAAGTGTCGACACTTTTCTTCTAGGTGTCGACACATGGACTTAGAAACTTGTATGATTTCCCTGCAATTACTTAACCAGCACAAATAAACTCAAAGTACATTAAATACACCTTGATGTATATCATTGAGTAGGGTGAGGCTTCTTCAAATCAGGTACATATCTTCCAATGTACCCAACAATCTCCCCCTATTTGGAGAAGTCATAACCCTTAGTCAATGATATACACCATTCATAACAAATTTTCAGTATGATGTAAAACAATATTATATGACAGGAAAAATACTTAAACATGCATGAACAGAACATGTATAAACAATTATCTCAGAACAATTAATGTAATAGATTTGAACCATGACACAATGTTCTTACAAATTCCAATATTTTCATTAATCAAAAGTTTACATAGAGTTTAATGCAAATGATTACAATTTGTAAACTTAAGAAAATGCTATCCTATGGCTGCTCTGGTTCCTTGATTACAATCCCCTTTCCAAATTGAATCATTGCTTGAACTGGAGCTTCATTGTCATCATCAGCAGCAGGCTTCTTCCCTTTGAGATCTTTCTTTTTTAGCTCTTCAGCCTTTATATTCTGCCTTTCAAAATAGTGATAAGGCTTAGGGAAATACTTGCTAGGCTCCTATGCATTAGGAGGTAGCTTTCCAAGTTTAGCCTTTCTTCTATATTGTACTATGGCCTCTTGCATATTCTCATGTTTTCTCCACTCCAGGTCAAAATACCACTTGCCTCTATCCAGGACATTGTCCTTAGCAGCCTTCCAAGCAGTCAATATGATATTCCTGGATGTGGGGCTCCATTGTTCAAAATCTGGCCTTAATTCAGCTTGTTCTCTGAACCTTTTCTTAGATAATTGGGCCTCTTGTTCTTTTAACAAAGCCTCTTGCTCTTTTAAGATTGCCTCTGGCACAGGCTGGACAACTTTCTCAAGAATGATATTTTGAGTACCCTCAGGAGGACTATATATAGACTGTACCTTCTGATGTATCATATCAAAATCTGTAGGAGGATATATCACTTGAGTCACTTCAGCTTGCTCTCCTCCAAAGTATTTAGGATTGATTCCAGACTCTGCCACATTTTCATCATCACATAAAGGTGGATATCCAAGGGTGGCTCTGATGGAGTTTGAAATCCACTTTGCATGATCAGAGCCTGCCTTGATTAGTACCATCTCCCCCTTTATGACTTCTCTCTCTATATGATCTCTAAGATCATCCTTTTGGAATCTTATCTGTGCATTCAAATAGTTGACTCCATCTTTATAGAAAGGTTTTAACTTTTGTAGCCTGTCAGTAATAACCTTTTGAGAATCTGCAATAGCAGTGTGAACTGCAAGTAGGCTTTCTTGGAGTTGCTTATCAAACTCAGCTTTGGCAGCAGCACTGTGTGCAGTCTGGGCAGTAGTTATATTCTTCATTTCAGTGACTATGGCATTATGAGAAGCAGTCATATTATCATTCATTCTCAGCTGATTCTCCAGGACATAGCCTTGTTTTAGTGATAGGTCATCAAGTTGTGTCTTTATCTTCTCTTGATGTGTAGCCAGATAGACCACTACATTGCCTCCTTTATGGAAACAATCAGTCATTTCTTTCTTGTTGATATTCACTTCAAATCTGATTGATTTGATGTCTTGTGCCAGATCAAATTGCAGGGATTTATGCCCTTCATCCATATATTTTTCTATAGCTTGCCTTTGCTCATCCAGCTTAATCTGCAAAGCCACCATCAGTGAACTATAATCAGTTGTTGGAGCTTGTTGTCGTGCAACAGTCTGTAGTGCTTTCTTGTAGTTCTGGCTTCTTCTCTTGAAGACCTGGAACTTCCTCTTCTTGGCCCTAGCTGCCTGTTCATCCTCTGAAGCAGAAGTGCTGACTATGTCTACTCTTTCCTTAGGACTAGGATGTGAATCCTTCTCAGTCCTTGGTAGCTCCTCAGTATCTCTTGGCTCCTCAGTCTCCTTGCTTGCAATTTCCTCTACAATCTCCACATGCTCCCCCTCAATATGGGCCTTCTCCCCCTCAACAGCAGTTATGTCTCTCTCAAGGTCTGTCTGTACAAGATCAGGGAATAGCTCTTCTAATGTAAATTCCTATTGAGGAAGGGCTGGAGAATCTCTGATCTCATCAACCACTTTATCAGCAACAGATGTGTCCTCCATGACAACATCTTGTGGTTGAGGTTGTATCTGTGTTTGCTAATGAACATCAGGTAATGAATCAGTCAAAACTTCATCCTCAATAGTGAAATCTATTTGATTAATTTCAGTTATTACCTCTAGAATGGTTTGGGTAGCCCTTTCACTCTCTAGTGGAGTTGGCTCTTCCATATGTAGAGGCTCCCCTGGAGTGGATCCAGGTGAATTGGGCTAGCTGGTGGTAGCTCCCCCTGCCTCTGTGCATCTTTTAGTCTTGCTGGAGACTGTTCAGCATTTCTACCCTGTTCATCATCAGAACTAAACACCACTAGCTCTTCAGAGCTGCTAGAGGATTCTTGAGCCACAATGGCTGTCTTCTTCTTCTTCTGAGGTGTGTCCTTTACTGGAGATGGCAGTTCTTTTGTCAGCACCCTATCCCACCTTGAGAAAATTCTGACATCCATTCTCCTCATATGGTTTATCTTTGAACCAGCAGCTTGATTCATCACCTCAGGAATACTTCCAGCTAGGTATAGACTCAGAATTCTTCCCAGATTAGGTTTCTTCATGCTCTCTTTTATCTTATCAAACAGTACTACTGACTAGTTAGTCTTAAGCTAGAAAATTATTCTTATCATCAAACTGAACATATAAACTGAAATTCTGTCATGTACTCCAGGCTTGCTCAGAATTACCTTGCCAACTATTTCAGATAGAAACTTTCCTTGTATGTTCATTCCTTTTCTGTTGAAAACTGACCCAATTTTCAGATTTGAGTCTAATCCACACCATTTCAATGCCTCTCTAGTCTTAGAAACATATACATCTTCTTCCCCTTTTGTTCTTGGTAGTTGAAGTACCTTTCTTAGATTTTTTTGTGTGACCTTGACTTTTGTCTCATGGACTCTGGACTTAATCTTGAGTCCAGATTCATCAAGAGTAGCTGCACTCAAGAATTCAAGGACTTCCTTCTTCCAAATCTTGATTGGTTCTGATACAAGGTATTCTAGTCCAGTCTCGGCAATTAGGGTTACCACACCTTTGATTTCGGGTTCCGCGTCATCAAAGGCGTGTCGCACAAGCTCATATCCTTTATTAATGTTCTCTTCTAGCTTGGGCGCCATTAGGGTTTGAAGAAATTTTGAATTTAGAGAAGAGAGATGTCGACACACAAGTTTGGTCTCGAGACTAAGGTGAGCGTGTCGACAATCAATGGGGAAAACCTATTTATACCTTTCTAGAATCAAAGGTGAAAAGACGCGTCAAAATACTTAAATTGTGTCGACACTGTTGAAAAGTGTCGACACTTACTTATAATGTCTCGACACAAATATAGTCGACAGAATATATGTGTCGACACTTATATATGTGTCGACACCACTCAGCTCGGCACTTAGTCGAGACTCTACTAGACTAATTGTATGTAAATCCTAAGTGTCGACACCACCCTCGATGTGTCGACACCTACACTGCATGTGTCGACACTAATTCTCTGAAGTGTCGACACAGACTTCCTAGATGTGTCGACACCATTTCTCTGAAATGTCGACACCACTACTATGTGTCGACATAGATAACTCTGTGTGTCGACACCATTTTACTTAGCCAATTTTGTAAACTATTCTAAGTTTATCATCCCTAATTCAATTTTAAATTTATTGAATTTGGTTTCATCTAAGGGCTTAGTAAACATATCAGCTAGCTGATTTTCTGTCTTAACATACTCTAGGGAAATATCTTCTTTTTCCACATGTTCTCTTAGAAAATGGTATTTTATTTCTATGTGCTTAGTCCTACTATGAGAGACAGGATTATTTGCAATAGAAATGTCACTAGTAGAATCACAAAATAAAGGTGTTCTACTTACTTGAATACCATAATCTTCTAGTTGGTGTTGTATCCATAGTAGTTGTGCACAGCAGCTTCCTGCAGCAACATACTCTGACTCAGCTGTGGAGATAGCCACACTGGTCTGCTTCTTGCTACTCCATGATATCAGCCTTCCACCTAGAAATTGACAGGTTCCTGTGGTACTCTTTATATCTTCCTTGCAGCCTGCAAAATCTGCATCCGAATAACCTGTCAGTTCAAAATCTCCATTCCTAGGGTACCAAAGGCCTAGATAAGGAGTGCCCTTAAGATATCTCAAGATTCTTTTGACTGCTGTCAAATGAGATTCTTTAGGGCAAGCTTGGTACCTAGCACAGACACATGTAACATACATGATATCTGGTCTACTAGCAGTTAAATACAGTAGGGAGCCAACTATCCCTCTATACAAAGTTTCATTTACAGGTTTCCCTGCATCATCTTTGCTTAGAGACATTGTTGACCCCATAGGAGTTTTCATGGTAGTGGATGATTCCATACCATACTTCATTATCAATTATAGGGTGAACTTAGACTGCCATATGGATAAAACATCCTCAGTCTGTCTAACTTGGAGACCCAAGAAGAACTTAAGTTCCCCCATACTGCTCATTTCAAACTGTCCTTGCATTAGTTTTGCAAACATTCTGCAAAGACTACTTTCTGTAGACCCAAATATAATGTCATCTACATATATTTGGACTAAGACAATCTTACCTCTGGATTCCCTAAGGAATAGAGTCTTGTCTATTTTCCCCCTTGAGAATTTGTTCTCAATGAGGAAACTAAACAGAGTTTCATACCAAGCCCTAGGGGCTTGTTTTAACCCATACAAAGCCTTCCTAAGTCTATATACATAATCAGGTTTAAGAGAATCTACAAAACCTGATGGCTGCTCTACATAGACTTATTCTTTCAGGTTTCCATTCAGAAAAGCTGACTTAACATCCATTTTATATACCTTTAATCCTTGATATGTTGCATAGGCAAGGGACATCCTTATTGCTTCCAGTCTTGCTACTGGAGCAAAGGTTTGATCAAAATCAATACATTCTTCCTGCATATATCCTTTAGCAACTAGTCTAGCTTTATTCTTTATACTAATTCCATTCTCATCCAGCTTGCTCCTAAAGATCCACTTAGTTCCAATAATGTTGTGATCCTTTGATTTAGGAACTAGCTCCCAAACCTTGCATCTTTTGAACTGGTTCAGCTCCTCTTACATGGCCTCAATCCAATGAGGGTCTAGGATTGCTTCTTCAAATTTCTTTGGCTCTACCTGGGATAGAAAGCTGGAGTAGAGAACTGAACTTAGATTCTTGCTCCTTGTTTGTACCCCTTGTCTGAGATCTCCAATAATTTGATTGGCTGGATGATCTTTTAAATGCCTATTTGCTGGAGGCAGCCTGTCTTCTGGTTGTACACATTCAGCTTCTTCATTCAGCTGCTCCTCTTGGTCTTCTTCAGCAACAGGAGTATCTTGTACTCCCCCTGGACATCAGCCACCATCCTCTACTTGCTGACTTGAAGTAGGACCTTCTGCAATAGTAAGCTTGTCCATCTTCTCAGTTACACTTGTGGAGCTGCAAACACTTCTAGGCAATTCATTGTTAATGAGTCTAGCTTCATCAAAAACTACATGAACAAACTCTTCTACAACTTGAGTAATCAAGTTGTAGACCCTATAAGCCTTACTATTGTTGTTGTACCCAACAAAGATCCCCTCTTGGGATTTGGTAGCAAACTTGGTTAAATAAGACTTACCATTGTTAAGGATATAACACTTGCAACCAAAGATCCTGAAATAGGATAGATTTGGTTTTCTGCCCTTCACAATCTCATAGGGGGTCTTCTTGTGGCTCTTGGTGATAGTAGCCCTATTGATTACATGACATGCAGTATTTACTGCCTCAACCCAGAAATATTCTGGGAGAGAAGTGTCACTCAATAGGGTTCTACCAGCCTCTATCAAGGTTCTATTTTTCCTTTCAGCAATGCCATTTTGCTGAGGTGTTCTTGGTGAGGAAAATTCTTGAAAAATTCCAAACTCTTCACACAGTTTTGTCATACTTTCAGACTGAAATTCAGTACCATGGTCACTTCTGATTTTGACCAATGTACTGTTTAATTCATTCTGAATTTGTTTAACAAAACTATACAAGATGTTTGGTGTTTCAGATTTTTACCTTAGGAAGAACACCCAGGAATACCTTGAGTAGTCATCAACTACCACAAATGTGTAGACCTTCCTACCTAGGCTGTGAACTGGCATAGGACCAAAAAGATCCATATGCAAGAGGTATAGACACCTCACAACATCTTTGTTCTCAAGGCTATGAAAGGTGGATTTGGTCTACTTGCCCTTTTGACAAGCTGAGCATATCCCAACCTTTATACACTTAACCTGAGGATCATTCCTCACTAACTCTTTGCTAAAGAGTTGGCCAATTATCTTATAGTTAAGATGAGCCAGCCTCTTGTGCCATTTAACACAATGTGAGACTTTCTCAACCACCAAAGGTCTAAACAAATAGGAGAAACAATGTTCTCACGCATAATGTCTAGACAATAAACATTTCTCTTCCTATATCCTGTCAGAATGATCTTTTGATCACTTGACCTACTGATATGACAACCATCCTTGACAAATGAGATGTCATATCCTAAATCACTCAGCTGACTTATGCTAATGGGGTTATGTTTCAAACCCTTTACATAAGCCACTTGAGTAATTGTAATTAGGTTGCTAGAAATGTTACCAAAGCCTTTGATGATTCCTTTTTCTGAACCACCAAAGGTAACTTTAGGACCATCCTTGATTGGTGTATAGTCCTTCAGCAATCCCCTAGTTCCAGTCATGTATCTGGAATATCCACTGTCCAAGTACCATATAGGGGCATGACCACTTGGACTCACCTGCAAAACAGATTACTTAACCTTAGAACCCAAATAATTCTTGGGTCCTTGGTGCAGGTTAGTTTAACTTTTAACAAGACTACCTGTAGCTCTTCTAGCAGGTAGTTTGCTAATCTCCTTGACACTAGAATTGTGCCAACAATCTATGGCAAAGTGGCCTACCTTGCCACAACATCAGCACTCAAATCTGTTGTACCTTTGTTTAGGTGCAACCCTGACTGTTTTATCTACAGCAGGCTTCTTGTTGAGTATTGGGGCTTTGCCCTTAGACTTGGACCTAACTGTCCTGGCAGGTTTTGTAAACCCCAATCCAGTCTTACCCTTTTGAGGGATAAACTCATCTATCAAAGGTAAAACTGATTTTGGTTTAGAAAAACTTGCAACAATCTCTCTCTCCTTCTGAAGTCTAACCTCCAGATTCCTAATTTGATCATTCTTAAATGTAATAGTTCCCATCTGAATAACTGTAATGTTCTTCAGCCTGGCTATTTCATTTAGTTTTTGATCTAACACTTTATCTGAATCAGCAGCTGCCAACTTAAGATTAGAAATTTGCTTAGTCAGAGTTTTGACCAGATTTTTGCTCTTCTTAAGTGCCTACAATACATCTCTATATTCATCCATCAACTGATGAATATCACCCTCAGATTCAGACCCACCCACATCACTTGATGCAGATGTATCTGATTCTGAATCAGTACTATAATCTGAAAGACATTGTACCTTACTTGGTTCAGGCTGATCCTGGATCTTTTCTCCTTCTGTTAAGGCCATCAGTCCATTGCACTGATTGTCCTCATGCTTATAAATTGAGTTCATTAGCTGCAAGAACTCATCTTCTTCCTCTTCAACAAACAATCCTATATAGGCTTCAGCTTCTGAATCTGTTTCTGATGATGATTGATCAGTCAGACTTTTGTCCTTCTTGGCAACAAAGGACCTTTCCTTTTTGCCCTTGAACTGAATCTTCTTCTTGTCAGTTGACTCTTTCCTCTTTTCTGGACAGTCAGCTACTATATGTCCCTGTCTATTGCAACAATAGCAAACTATCTTTGAGGATGTATTTTTTACTTGGCTTGGACTTTCTTTTGCCATTCCTTGATGACTTCCTGTTCTGATAATAATCATCTTTAGGCTGTGAAGTGGATGGCTTAGACCTCCACTGCTTCTTTTTCAGAAACTTTTGAAACTGTCTTGTAAAGGCAACAAAATCCTCATCAATTTCACTGATGTCTGAGTTCTGGTTTTCTGAATTTTCTGAAGCAGTCTCAACAACTATTTGTGGTGGAGATGGAGACTTGCTTCTATACTTCCTAGTGGCTTCAGTCTTGAACGCCACAGACCTTTCCTTGCGCTCCACTCTAGTAGTCTTCTCTTCCTCCTTTCTAACCATTAACTGCATTTCATAGGATAGCAGTTTTCCAAACAAGGTTGGAGGAGGTATATCAGCTAATTTGGCCATTTCCCTAATGACACAAATTTTGGTATCCCAGTCATTAGTCAGGGATCTTAAAAACTTGTCATTCAGCTCATAGTTGCTGAATTCTCTTCCATAGGACATCAACTCATTAACAATCCTATAGAATTTCTTGTAGCATTTAGTAATGCCATCAGACTTGCCTTGTCTGAAGCTTTCATACTCCTGATTTAACAAAGACTTCCTGTCTTGTCTTACCTCTTCAGATCCCTCCATGTAAACTATTAGAGTGTCTCACATTTCTTTTGAGGTTTTACAATGTATTAGGTTCTGAAATGTGGCATCATCAATTGCACTTACAATAATGTTCTGGGCCCTCTTGTCCATAGTGGCCAGAATTATTTCATCTTTAGTCATTTCTGAATAGTCTTTGGGAGTTCTCTGATTTGCATCCAGAACAGATACTTTCATTGACACATATGACCCTTCTTTGACTGTGATGTATATTCTTGGGTCAGATGCTTCCATAAAGAGTCTAACCCTCTCTTTTCATATGCCAAAAATCTCTTTCCTGCAGATTGACAATTTCATGGATCCTAGCTCTTTGTGATTCTCAGTTGAACCCATTTTCTTGATTCTTGATTCTGCCTACAGGATCTTTACTCAGGCTGTTATGTCCTTTGTGAGTAACCTGCCTCTGATACCACTTGAAAGAAACAGTGCCTAATCACCTAGAGGGGGGGGGGGGTGAATAGGTGACCTATCTCTTTTTTAAACTTTAAAGGCAGAAATATAATATAGTAATTGCAATTCTACATGTATCACAGCACAACAACCATACAAGCATACATTCACAGAGAGCACACAGGATTTATAGTGGTTCCTCAAGGTCTGGGTACATCCACTTTCCTCCTTCGCCTATCTAGTAGTGTACCAGATTCGGCCTAACTTCTCCACTTCTCCTCAGATCCTCAGATCTTACAACTAAGAACCCCAAACAGGTTCCTATAACTCAGAGTGATCCCACTCCTACAACTCAGGCACCAAGCCCTACCACTCAGTCTTCAACAAGACATACACTCAGGCACAACAGCCCTACCTCAGCCTTCAACAAGGCCTACACTCAGATAAATGATTCTCCTACACTCAGGCTCACAAGCCCTACCTCAGCCTTTATAGATTTAGGCTTACAACTCAGATCTATACAAGATCCTACAGAAATTAGAAAATACAAAGTATATAACCACAACTCTGATAGAGAGAGATAAGTTGACTGGTTTCTTGATGAGTTCTTGAAAGAACTTTGCTGAGATCAACCTCCCTTGACTTTCTTAAAAGCTTCTTGAATTAGAACATAGTAGGGTTGTATCTCTATGCAGATGATCTTCAATCAACTGCTGACTTGAGATTCTGATTTCAATCTGAATCTTCCTTATCAGCCTGGTTCAACAGCTGGTCTTCTTAGTAGGAGCTCTCTCTCTCTCCAACTTCTTAGATCTTCTCTTGAAGGTCTACTTCTTGTTGTGTTATTTTTCACTTCATTGATTCGATCCTTTTTGTTGAAGGAATAAGCCTTTATATAAGCTTTCTTCATGGTGACCGGCTGATCTGGTTTCTAACAACCTTCTGACAGCTCTAACAGTAGCAGTTGACTGGTTGAAATGACAGCTGTCAAGTCATCCAGTTACTTCTTGAAATCTCTGTCACTGTCTGAAAGTGCCGAGACAGATAGTCTTTATGTGTCGACACAAATAGACTAAGTGTCGACACAAGTAGACTAAGTGTCGACACTAGCCTTTATGGTGTCGACACAACTCCTTGTGTTGTTGTAACTGCTTCTCGACACTGCTTCTTCAGAATGTGTCGACACTGATCCTGTGTGTCGACACAAGTCCTTCTTCTTCAAAACTTAGTTGATTTCTGCTAAGTGTTGACACAACTCCTTTGTGTCGACACATCTTCTTGTGTTGAAACTTGCTAAGTGTCGACACATCTTCTTTGTGTCGACACATGCCTTCTGTGTTGAAGCATTTGCTGAGTGTCGACACATCTCCTTTGTGTCGACACATTCTTCATGTGTTGAGACTTTGCGAGTGTCGACACATCTCCTTTGTGTCGACACTTGTACTTAAACTTTGTTGAAGTTTGCTGAGTGTCGACACAGCCTCCTAGTGTCGACATATGTACTTGAACCTTGTTGAAGTTTGCTGAGTGTCGACACAGCCTCCTAGTGTCGACACTTTTGCTGTCGACAAAGTTTCTCTGGGTGTCAACACTGCTTCTAAGTGTCGACACTGATTATGTAGACAAATCTTCATTGTGTGTCGACACAACTTGTATGTGTCGACACTTTCCTTCTGGTGTCGACTCTGCCTTCCTGGTGTCGACACAATTACTCCAAGTGTCGACACTGCTTCTCTAGGTGTCGACACAAGCCTTCTTAAGTGTCGACACTTTTCTTCTAGGTGTCGACACATGGACTTAGAAACTTTTATGCTTTACCTGCAATTACTTAACCTGCACAAATAAACTCAAAGTACATCAAATACACCTTGATGTATATCATTGAGTAGGGTGAGTCTTCTTCAAATCAGGTACATATCTTCCAATGTACCCAACAGAGGATCTCACCCAGCAGGCATCATGCTCGCTTGCGCGAGCCGTCGAGCTGAACCACTACTCGGCACGGAAATTGCTGGAGACGATTAAGGCCCTGCAAGCCGTCTCCAAGAAGGCGATCACACTCGGCATGGAGTCCATACGCTGGCAAGATTATGAGGTAAGTCGCCTCCTGTGTGTGACGTTGATGCTGTCGGTCTTGTGACTTTTTGCTGATTCTCTGTTCTTTGACATAGGCTGCCGAGATTGAAGCCGCCAAGAAACTTTCTCAGTACGAGGCGAAACTCGCCAAGTCTCAGGCTGAGTTGGAGGAAGCTCAAATCCGCACAGCAGAGATGGAATCTCGCCTAGCCATCTTAGAGGTCGGCGCGAGTTCTTCAGCTCCTCCGCCAGAAGCATCGCGACCGGAAGACGATCCTCACTACACGATCAAGAGATCTCGCGTTCTCTTGGAGAGGTCATCTGCCTGCCGCGAGATAGCTCGTGCAGCGGGGAATGTGATGCTCGTGAGGCTGAGGGGGATAATAAGCTTACTGTTGACGAGCTTCTCCCCGAATTGCTCGCCGAGGGATCGATCTCGCCGGATCGCGTACCTTCCCCCTCATCGGGTTCCAACAGTAATGACAGCAGTAGCAGCAACGGTGGCAGTAGCAGCAACGACGAGGAGGAGAGCGAGGATGACGACGAGGAAGAGGAGGATGCTGACATTGGAGATGAGGAATATCGGCTTGATACTGGCGATGATGAGTCCTAGTTATTCGCCAATATTTGTCATACTCGCACATAACAGTTAGCGAATTTTTGTAACAGCAACCTTTTGTAACTTGTAAAATTTTTGGAACATTAATACAAGTTTGAATTGCCACATTGTCACCCTTTTTCCTTTCTCGCATGCTTGTTGATTGATGATACTCGCTAGGCTTATAAGATCGGGGAGGATGAGTACTCGTGATGCTTTACTCACACGTCGATATCATGCGTAATCACGTAGTCATTACTCGCACGATCATAGTCATTCTAACAACTCGCATCCCTATACTCGTTTGTATCCTGTATATATACTCGTCATGGCATACTCGTATATTGCTATGTCGTGCTCGCATACTCGCCGATACCTACTTGTATGCTCGCCATGACCTGCCTGCACCAGCACAATTTCCTTTGTTTTTCTTGAGTTACTTCTGATGGGCTCGAAGACCAGAGCTGACACCCTGTGAGGAGCTGAGCTTGGTTGATGGTTGGGAGTAGTCGACACCCAGCAAGAGTCAAGCTCAACTGGTGGTGGGAATCAGTCGACACCCAGCAGGAGCCAAGCTCAACTGAGGGTGGTGTGAGTTGACTCGGGGAGGCCAGTAGTCGGTCTGCAGGAGAGCAGCTCGTACAGAGATCTCGGACTACGACATCACTCCAGCGAGAATCTTGATCTCACTCGAGGAGGTCCATGGCCAATATGCAACTCGTGTAGGGACTTGGACTTATGACGACACTGCCACTCGAGGACTTGCGTGTTGAAGTCGGCAACTCTTAGGAGCCTTGCTCAACTAGAGTGGTGTAGGTCGACTCGGGGAGGAAAGTAGTCGGTCTGTAGGAGAGGAGATCGTACAGAGATCTCGGATTACAGCATCACTCCAGCGAGGATCTTGATCTCACTCGAGGAGGTCCATGTCCAATATGCAACTCGTGCAGGGACTTGGACTTACGACGACACTGCCACTCGAGGACGTGTGTGTTGAAGTCGACAGCTCTCAGGAGCCTTGCTCAACTAGAGTGGTGTAGGTCGACTCTGGGAGGCAAGTAGTCGGTCTGCAGGAGAGGAGATCGTACAGAGATCTTGGACTACGACATCACTCCAGCGAGGATCTTGATCTCAATCAAGGAGGTACATAGCCAATATGCAACTCATGCAGGGATTTGGACTTATTACGACACTGCCACTCGAGGACTTGAAACATAATCAGAGTCATTTTTCCTGCTGCTTCAAGAGATTGAAAATGAATTAAGTGCATCAATATGTTTAAGGACGAAGAAATTATAAAGCGAACGATGATCTCGCCGACGTCGAGTTGAGAGGTTGGCGTCCAACTCTGTTCCTGATAGTTCCTCTAGCCAGAGGAGAGATGCAATCAGGGGTAGCTAAGCCGACATGCATGGGGGGAGCTGATCTCGGCCGTCAATGCAGGGGTCCGATCTTATAAGAGCGCTTATATCCCGAGGCATCATCCCATCGTCCGTACTGGGCTATCTAGGAGGAACGGGTCGACAGCCGGTTCCTCGGATCGATCTCGGAGCAGAACCGTAAGGCCTCAGAAATATTGAGATGGAAAAGTGATGAGTCCAAATATTACACTGATTTTTGGACTCATCTGGGCCAGTTTTATCGTCTTAGCACTGCACTTGAGAGCTATAACTGCTTATATTTGCTTATTTGCCTATTTCATAATTAAGTGCACTTTAGGCCCATTTTCTTTGTGCTTTAGATGTTTTTGTATTTCTGTTTGTTTTACTTGTTCTCTCGCCGTGTCTTGAGAATGTGGTGTGCACTTTTGGTGGCCTATCTGCCTCTTCTGCTGGTGCATGGGTCGTATGCGTGCTCCGGAACCGCTCGGGAGACCCCGACGATACAGGAACACTGCGCACGATCACTGGACTCACTGCGCACGACCACTGGTCATGCGCCACTGATCGTGCACATTACATTCTCCTTTTCTGCAGTTCTGTCTTAGCCAACTGCACGATTAGTGGATTCAGTGCGCACGACCACCAGTCGTGCGCCACTAATCGTGCACATATCTGCTGATGTTTCTGTCCAAGTTGTAGGTTTAATTGGAAATTACGCACGATCATCGACCGACAGTGCGCACGACCACTGGTCGTGTGCCACTGATCGTGCACTCTGCTTATTCTGCCTCCGTATTTAAGGGCCTGCTCTGCGATTTAGGGCAATGCAGGTCATTTCTGCGATCGGAGAGTGCACAAGAAGTGTCGTTCTACTTCTCCAGCTGCTTCATCCACCTCCACCTTCATCGGGAGTCCGTAGCCGGTGATTCTGAAGCTTTCCAAACCCTCCGACAAAGCTCCCAGCCATTGATGACCTCAACTCCAAGATTTCCACCGAAGTTGGAAAAGAAGATGACCTAAAGAACGGACTCAAAGGCCTTCGAGGTGACAACTCGTTGATACCGGAAGCCTCCTCGGACTGAGCCTGGAAGCGGATTGACAACTCGCTATTCCGGCCACGACCTGCGGTGGACCTTCACCCTCTAGTGGTTTACTCCTCTTCCCCTTCCTCTGTTGTATGGAATGATTTGAGATTGTAATGAACTACATTTTCTACTCTATATCTAAGTGGATGTTTGAAGTTTTCATTTGCTTTTGAGTTGTGTGTTGTGAATGTGCCTCACCCACTCCACATCTACTCCATACCCTTGTTTCACCCGATTGCACTCCGCACAAGAACACTTCCATCCATTAGCTTTCCGTCCACTCGCCCAACTGAAGTTCGGCATCGCGGCCGATACACTTAACTCACCTTGCGAAGCGGTGCCTTCGACCCGCATAGCCTTAATTAGTTTATTAAATCAAGAAACCACAATCTCATAAGCCCCCTTTTTAATCTTTTCTAAGTATAACTCTCATAATAATATTTTCTGAACTGTCGCCGCTCTATGCTAATTGCATTCCTCAAGAGACCGACACTCGGGGATTTATTCCCAAATTTTATTACTTGTGCGACCAGTGCGCTTGCCGATTTCCATGCATCAAGTTTTTGGCGCCGTTGCCGGGGAATGCAACTATAGAGCGACTCAGGATGACTGAAAATTTCGTTATAAGAGTTATTTGTGTCGCTAAAAGTAGTTTTTAGGAGTTGTTTTGTTTTGTTTTGTTTTGATCCCTTTTTCTCTTATGCTGTTATTCCGTCAGTTGGAATTGTTCGTTTTATTCTCAGAATTTATGCAAAGTAGTTATATCCTTTACATTTGAAATCTTCGCAATGTGGGCCAATTTCAATATCCGTTGCCGTCATTGTGGAGACATCTCTCATGCTAGTGATAGATGCCCTCAGAAATATAGTAGCCAGAAAATTCAGGAGTCTACATATCGTAGACATAAGCCTTTTAGCTACCGACCCGCGGAGCCATTGCCACACTACTTCTATTCGGCTTCAGCACCTGTTGCACAGCTGAAGCCGGCTAAGCAGTGCCTTTTTTGTCGAAGCTGAGATCATGTATTGAAAGATTGCGCCGCTTACCTAGCTGAGCTAGAAGTGGATGACGAGCCGTATCTTCGGATTGTCTCTACTTCAACCTTGGGCAGCACCCCTTCCGTATCGGGTTGTGCACCATTGCCATCTCTATGTTATGGAGAAGGCATTCCAGGTATGTGCACCAATACATGTGTTTATCCCCATTCCGACATGGATATTTATACTCATGAAGTGCATACATCACCTAGCATAGAGTCTATTAGTTGCGAAGAGCCAGCGCTCGACGTCCTACCGAGCTCCGTGCCTTCACCTTCTTCTTTGCATAACATTCTTTCTTTTTCTGACAGTGCTGTTGAGATTGATTCACAGGTGGAAATTAGCATTTCTAACGTTCCGTTAGATCCAGTCGAGGAGGACGACTCCGTGGCCGAGGTTGCGACCTCTACCCCATGTGAGGATGCCCAATGCGCGGACGAGGCAGATGTAGCTCTAGAACATTCTTGCATCAGCCTTGATAGCTGTGTAGAAGCGCCCACAATTCCACCGACGGGGGATGACTCCGGGACCATCCCCAAGATTGAGGTTCCTTTATTTTATTCTTCTAGTTTATTTCTTGACCCCGCTCTCATGTCTACTTCCCTGCAGGACCATATCGTGGAACCGGTCCAATCAGTGCAAGGGCCTGTAATGCGGCCTAGGACTTATAGTGACTAGATGCAGGTGGAGTTGGAGCCGACGAACTTCCCAAGTTACTTTCTGCCCATGCCTGACACACATGACAAGTATACATATATAGGTATTGGGGCTTCTATTCTGTCTCTATTCTGGTACCCGCTACCGAAATGCGAACATGAACCACTGCCTGAGCATTTCAAGTTTCATACGCCAATCAGTTAGGAATGCTCAGATTTTGAATAAGTCCTGTTGGGAGACAATAAACTCAACAGTTATCTAGAGTAGTGTTTCTTTTGTTTTAAATATATGTATGTATTTTATTTGTCTCTATTTTAGGATTGTTGTTAAATTTATCTGTCGAAAGGGTGTGGTAGCCCAGCTGCGTGATGAGCTCTCTGTTGGTACACCTTAAGAACGGTAAACAAAAGGGCTTTTGGGAGGCAACCCATGTTGGACCATTTGGTCCTGTGTTGTGTTTTGAGCTCTTTTTCTATATATATATATGTCCATCTTTTGTTTTGCGTACGTATTTAAATCGCAGGTGCAGGAATTTTTGAGGCACGATAACTTGGCCGCACTTGGATATCTCGTCGCACGACTGGTATGCTCAATTTTGAGCATGGGTACTTCTTCCCCTAGCCCTTTATTTTTATTTACATGTTTTACTTTTTTGTATTGTCATATTCTAGTCTGGGGGTGGAGTTGCCTGTGATCACTACACAACTTAGTTTATTGCATACTAGTCTGCATTTATTTATTTCATGATCACTAATTGCACACACTGAATCACCGACATAAGTGCACACTTAACCATGCGCGCGGCTCAGGGCAAATATATTACTTTTGTGTAAACTCTAAAAGTGGTGCTGACATAGGATTTTGGGATATAGTAGTTCGAAACTCATGCAGTGCTCCTAATCGAGTACTCATGATATGTATAGAAATAGTATATGATTACTTTTTCTTCATGCTCGTAGACTTAAATTTATTCTGCAAAAGTAAATTTTGTTTGTGCCACTTAAAATTGTAGAATCTGAAGTAATCGAACGGTAGTGTAGAGATGAGTGTAGCCGTCACTAGACTCGTATTGCTCGAATCGGGGGGAAGGATCATCTTTTTCGGGGACTGAGAACTTGCCCCAAGCTACTCTAGAAGCATTGGTGCCCGATTAGTCGAGTGTGAGTGTGAGGTAGGCCATCATTTTGGCTAGTTTGAGCCTTTTTGTACCTAGTCCTAGCAGCTGACCCTTGCAAGCCAAATTTGCGTCTACCCTCATTTTGTTTCAGCTCCACCTATATTCACCAAAGCCTAAAAGCCAACCCTTTTGTCGCAACCAAACCCTTGAGCTTGATCGATTTCAAAAATTTGATATGTTGTGATATTTGGGATTCATGTGATATGGAGATGAATTCATGAATTGCTAATTTTTAGATTTGGGGATTGCTGAATGAAAAAAAAGAAAAATGAAAAAGAAAAAGATGAATAAAGAAGAAAAAAAAGAAAATTTAAAATTATTACAAGGAGAATTGCAATCCCCATCTTGTGTGTTAGTTTTTGGTCGGGATAGGCCGTGTGCATACCCGGTTTTCAAGCCAAGTCTGGGGGTGTGTCACACATGCATTTCTTAGTGGTTGTTTGGGTTTAGCTCTTATTCGCTCGCTTTGGTTGCGTGTAGCCTCCTTGTTTATCATTGACTACCACACCTTAGCCTTAGCCCCATTCATACCTACAAGTCATGCTGATTCACATTTGAGTCTACTTAGCATCGTGGAGAGAGTGTGAAGGGGCAAGCTTATGGTTCCCGACATTGATTGATTTCTTTGGAGGTGATCACGAGCCCCGGTCTTGGGCAATGATACCTTAGTGGCCTGTCTACTTTCTCCGTACACATGACCGAATGATTCTCCAGAATTCTAATTTTAAGTAGACACAATATTTATTTACCTCTGTCGAATAATTTAAGTTCCGTAGTATAATTAAAAAGTTTTTCTATTCTATTTTCTATGCGTATTGTGTATTTGATTTCTCGTCCTACTTTATTTTGAAGTTTCTAAGCCAGCTAGCTGTTTTTACAGTCCACAGAGTAATGATTTACACGGGACGCGCAAATGGGTAACTCTGGGGGTGTGATGAGTCCCAATATTACACTGAGTTTTGAACTCATCTGGGCCAGTTTTATCGTCTTAGCACTGCACTTGAGAGCTATAACTGCTTATATTTGCTTATTTGCCTATTTCATGATTAAGTGTACTTTAGGCCCGTTTTCTGTGTGCTTTAGATGTTTCTGTATTTTCGTTTGTTCTACTTGTTCTCTCGCCGTGTCTTGAGAATGTGGTGTGCACTTTTGGTGGCCTATCTGCCTCTTCTACTGGTGCATGGGTCGTGTGCATGCTCCAGAATCGCTCGGGAGACCCCGACGTTACAAGAACACTGCGCACGATCACTGAACTCACTACGCACGATCACTGGTCGTGTGCCACTGATCGTGCGAATTACATTCTCCTTTTTTGTAGTTCTGTCTGAGACAATCACACGATCAGTGGATTCAGTGCGCACGACCACCGATCGTGCGCTATTGATCGTGCGCATATTTGCTGATGTTTCTGTCCAAGTTGCAGGTTTAATTGGAAATTGCGCACGATCATCGACCGACAGTGCGCACGACCACTGGTCGTGCGCCACTGATCGCGCGCTCTGCTTATTCTGCCTCCGTACTTAAGGGCCTGCTCTGTGATTTAGGGCAACGCAGGTCATTTCTGCGATCGGAGAGTGCACGGGAAGTGCCGTTCTACTTCTCCAGCTGCTCCATCCAGCTCCACCTTCATCGGGAGTCCGTAGCCGGTGATTCCGAAGCTTTCCAAACCCTCCGGCGAAGCTCCCGTCCATTGATGACCTCAACTCCAAGCTTTCCACCGGAGTTGGAAAAGAAGACGACCTAGAGAACGGACTCAAAGGCCTTCGAGGTGACAGTTTGTTAGTACCGGAAGCCTCCTCGGACTGAGCCCGGAAGCAGATTGACAACTCGCTATTTCGGCCACGACCTGCGGTGGACCTTCACCCTCTAGTGGTTTACTCCTCTTCCACTTCCTCCGTTGTATGGAATGATTTGATATTGTAATGAACTATATTTTCTACTCTATATCTAAGTGGATGTTTGTAGTTTTCATTTGCTTTTGAGTTGTGTGTTGTGAATGCACCTCGCCCACTCCACATCCACTCCACATCCACTCCATACCCTTGTTTCACCCGATTGCACTCAGCACAAGAACACTTCCATCCATTAGCTTTCCATCCACTCGCCCAACCGAAGTTCGACATCGCGGCCGATACACTCATCTCACCTTGCGAAGCGGTGCCTTCGACCCGCATAGCCTTAATTAGTTTATTAGATCAAGAAACCACAATCTCACAAGCCCCCCTTTTAATCTTTTCTAAGTATAACCTTCATAACGATATTTTCTGAACTGTCGCTGCTCTATGCTAATTGCATTGCTCAAGAGACTGACACTCGGGGATTTATTCCCAAATTTTATTACTTGTGCGACCGGTGCGCTTGCCGATTTCCACGCATCAAAAAGCAAAAAAGAGAAGCCATGCAGTTGCCACTATCTTTATATATGTATGAAAGCATGTATAAATAAAATACATCATTGGCCGGTAGGGATAGAACGTTTTCAGGTCATCCCCACTCCAAGTACCTCACAGCTGCTCTCCAACCTGATCCCGGAGATAATAGCCTCTAGTGGCCAAGGCTTCTTGGACGATGAAGGGACCATCCCAATTAGGATGCAGCTTGCCAAATGTTGCTCCCCTTCTTGCGGCGTCCACCTTCTTCATGACCAGATCTCCTGGGAGGAAATGCTTTAGGCGGACATTCTTGTCGAAGTGCTTTGTCATGTGCCGCTTGATCTCCTCTTGGCGGATGGAGGCCAAGTCTCGGAGCTCTTCAACGAAATCCAATGAGAGCCTTTGAACGTCTTCATTCTCCAAGCGCCATTCTTCACTGCCATCTCCAGCTGCTATGACTCTCGGGCTTCGAACCTCCAACTCTACTTGGATGAGTGCCTCGGACCCATGGGATAACTTGAAGGGAGTTTCCCCCGTAGCCGAGTTTGGAGTTGTTCTCAGAGCCCATAGAACCGAGGGGAGCTGCTCTGCCCAATTGCCTTTCAAGTTGGTGACTTTCTTATTGAGGAGGCTAATGATCAACTTGTTGGCGGCCTCTACCTGTTCGTTGCTGCGAGGATGATGCACAAAGGCGAATCGTAGATCCGTCCATAGCTGCTTGCAGAAGTCCTCTAGCTCCAAGCTGGCGAACTGCGGACCGTTGTCGGTGACGATGGCGAGAGGAATCCCGAACCTGCATGCAATTTGTCCCCAAATGAAGTTCTTCACAATTTGTGACGTGGTCTTGGCCAAAGCTTTTGCCTCGATCCATTTTGAGAAGTAGTCGATCATGACAAGGATGAACTTTCTCTATCTGCTGGCCTGAGGAAAGGGGACGATCAAGTCCATTCCCCATATGGAAAAGGGCCAAGGAGCAGTGATTGAGCGAAGATGTTGAGCTGGCTGTAGTTGAAGAGGCACGAAGAGCTAGCATTGGAGACACTTTTTGGAGAAGGCTTCTGCATCCTTTCGAATGGTGGGCCAGAAGTATCCATGCCTTAGAATTCTTTGTTCCAGAGTGCAAGTCCCTGAGTGGCTGCCACACTCTCCCGAGTGAATCTCCTCCAGGATATAAGGTACTTCAATCTCTGACAGGCACCGAGTCAAAGGACCTGAGATGGTCTTGCAGTAAAGATCTCCTTCCTGAAGCAGATAGTATGTAGATTTGTAACGGAACTTCCTCTGATCCCCCTCGCTGACAGGAATCTGGCCTGTTGTCAGGAAAGAAACAAATAGATCTTTCCAGGATGCGCTCTGCTCGATCTCTATCATCTCCCCTTCTTCGATGGATGGTCGGAACAGTTCAGTCACGGTCCCCCAGCCCGGGGACCGTACTTGGCAAGATAGTTCACTTCTGAATTCTTCTCTCGGGGTACGTGCTCGACGAAAAAAGATTGGAACCCCACGATCAGACTTTTCATTTTGATCAAGTATCTTTGCAGGATCAGATCATTCACCTCGAACTCACCTCTAATCTGGGATGCGACTACCATCGAGTCGATGAAGGCCCTGATATCTCGAATTGCCAACTCCTTGGCGAGACGCAAGCCAGCCACCATGGATTTGTACTCCGCCTGATTATTAGTAACTGGGAAGATAATCTCGACTGCTTGCTCGATCCTGGTTCCCTGAGGGCTTACGAGCACGACTCTGGCTCCCACGGAATATTTGCCCGAAGCCCCATCCACAAACATCTTCCAGGACACTCTACTAGAGGAGCCTTCCTCTCCTTCCACCTCGGCCGAGAAGTCGGCAAGGAAATCCGCCACCGCCTGCACCTTGATCGCTACCCTTGGAGAGTAAGAGATATCAAACTTGCTAAGCTCCACCGCCCACTTTGCCAGCCTGCCAGAATGCTCCACTCCATCCAGGATGCTCTGTAGAGGATGATCAGAAATGACCTTGATGGAGTGAGCCTGAAAATACGGATGGAGCCTTCGAGCCGTAACCACCAAGGCGAACACCAGCTTCTCCAAAATAGAGTATCTCACCTTCGCCTGCCACAGAACTCTACTAACATAGTAGACAGGGAGCTACCTCTTGACTTCCTCTTGGACCAACACCGAGCTAACTGCTTCTGCCCCGACGCCCAGATAGAGAAAGAGATCTTCATTACCACGCGGGCCTTGGAGGAGAGGAGCTTGGGTTAGCTGTTGCTTGAGCTTTCCGAAGGCCTCCTCACACTCCGCCGTCCACTCGAACTTTTGATTCCCCTGAAGAGTCTTGAAGAACGGAGAGCACTTCTCCCCTGCTTTAGACAAGAAACGACTGAGGCTTGCCAGCCTTCCTGTCAGCCTTTGAACTTCCTTGGGATGCCTCGGTGACGCCATTTCCAAAATAGCCTTCACCTTATCTGGATTAGGTTCCACCCCCTGGGAGTGAGGAGGTGACCTATAAACTTTCCTCTTCCTGCAGCGAAGACGCACTTGTCCGGGTTGAGTCGCATCTTGTACTTCCTCAGAGTAGCGAAGGTCTCCACCAGATCCGTTATGTGCTCCGCGACACTTTTACCCTTGACGAGTAGGTCATCCACATAAACCTCCAAGTTCCGCCCCTTTTGCCCCTTGAAGATTTGATCCATCATCCTTTGGTAAGTTGCGCCTGTATTCTTGATCCCGAAGGTGTTGGGTACATTAGTTTAAATGTACCTGATTTGAAGAAGCCTCACCCAACTCAATGGTATACATCAAAATGTATTTGATGTGTTTTTGAGTTACTTGTGCAGGTTAAGTATTTGCAGGACTGAAGCAAAAATTTCTAAGTCCATGTGTCGACACCCAGAGGGAAAGTGTCGACACTTAAGAAGACTTGTGTCGACACCCAGACAAGCAGTGTCGATACTTGGAGTCATTGTGTCGACACCAGGGATGCTGAGTCGACACCAGACAGAAAGTGTCGACACAAGGAGCTGTGTCGACACTCAGTGAAGAAAAGTGCAGTAAAGCTGTGTCGACACTTAACAGCAGTGTCGACACCCAGTGAAGCTGTGTCTACACCAGAAAGTGTCGACACTTGGAGCTGTGTCGACACTCAGCAAAAGTCAGCAGAAACTAAGTATAAGTGTCGACACCCAGAATAATGTGTCGACACTCAACAGAAGAGTCAGCACTTAAAGAAAGTGTCGACACAAGACAATATGTGTCGACACTCAGCTGAAGACTCAACACTTGAAGAAAGTGTCGACACATGGAGCTGTGTCGACACTTAGCAAAGAACAGCAAGATCAACAAAATATTCTAAGTACAAGTGTCGACACTATGGGAATGTGTCGACACTCAGCTGAAGTCTCAACAGAAGAATCAAGTGTCGACACAAGGAGCTGTGTCGACACTCAGCAAGTATCAACATAGAAGACTATGTGTCGATACCAAGAAGCAGTGTCGACACTTAACAGATTCAACACAAGAAGTTGTGTCGACACAAAGGAGATGTGTCGACACTTAGAAGAATTCAGCAAAAGATAGAAGATCAAGTACTTGTGTCGACACTCAATTTCAGTGTCGACACATGCAGAAGAAACTGTGTCGAGACATAGAATCTACAACACAAGGAGTTGTGTCGACACCTTGTAGACTTGTGTCGACACTTACACAACTTGTGTCGACACTTGGTCTATAAGTGTCAACACTTAAAGACAGAAAGTCTCGACACTTTCAGACAGTTAGAGAACTTTCAAGAACTGACTGGATAATTTGACAGTTGCCGTTCCAGCCGGTCTACAGCACCTGTCAGAGATGTCAGAAGACAGTTATGAACCGGACCAGCCGGTTACCATGAAGAAGGCCTATAAATAGGCTCATACAGTCTACAGAAACTGTTGTTGTTGTTGAAGAAGTTGCTGAAGCAATTCAAAAAGTGGTTCACAGAGTTGTTCAAGTTATTTGATCAAGTATCAAATCAAGAAGATCTAGCTGTCCAAGTGCAGATCTAAGAAGTTGGAGAGAGAGGGCTTCATCCAAGAAATCAGTCGTTGGAACTAGGCCGAGAAGAAGGATTCAGATTCATTCTGGGTATTAAGAAGCAGAGGTCAAGGATCAACTGCAGAAGGAGTCAATCTAATTGAGTTATACTTTCAAGAAGCTTTGAAGAAAGCTAAGTCAGATTGAATCCAGCTGAGTTCTTCCAAGAACTCATCAAGAAACTCACAACCACCCTCTCTTGTCTTTGGGTTGTTGAGTTAACAATTGTAAATTCATTTTTATCTTGTAGGATCCTTTGGATCTGAGTGATTGTAAGCCTGTAATTATAAAGGCTGAGGGTAGGGCTTGAGAGCCTGAGTGTAGGAGATTGAAATATCTGAGTGTAGGCCTTGTTGGCTGAGTGTAGGCCTTGTTGGCTGAGTGTAGGCCTTGGTGGTTGAGTGTAGGCCTTTGTGGCTGAGTGTAGGCTTTGTGGAAAAGCTGAGTTGTAAGGTTTTGGGCCTGAGGTGTAGGAACCAGTTTGGGTTCTGAGACAGTGGTGAAGTTTGGCCGAATCTAGTACACTGCTAGATAGGTGAAGGGGGAAAGTTGATGTACCCAAATCTTGGGGAACCACTATAAAACTCTGGGTCTGCTGTGTTGTGCTGTGTTTTGCTGTGTGATTGCTGTGCAAAAGTAGAGTAGATTCTGTGAGATAACTGTTTGCTGCCATTAAAGTTCAAAAAGGATTAGGTCACCTATTCACCCCCCCTCTAGGTGTTTAGGTACTATATCTTTCAAGTGGTATCAAAGCCAGGTTCCTCAAAAAGGACTAACATTCTAAGGAGATCCTGATTGGCAGATTCAGTCTAAGGTATAGTACAGATTCAAGAAAATCAAGAACCATGGGTTCCTCTGAGAATCACAAGGAATTGGGTTCCATGAAATTACCTATATGCAGAAAGGAAATCTTTGGGATCTGAAAGGAAAGGGTAAGGCTGTTTATGGAAGCCTCAGACCCTAGAATCTATATCACAGTAAAAGAGGGGTCATATGTGCTCATGAAGATATCAGTTCTAGATGCAAATCAGAGAACCCCAAAGGATTTCTCTGAAATGACTAAGGATGAGATTGTCCTAGCCACCATGGACAAAAGGACTTAAAACATTATTGTAAGTGCCATAGATGATGCCACTTTTCAGAATCTTATTCACTGTAAGACAGCAAAAGAGATGTGGGATACTCTCATTGTCTATATGGAGGGTTCTGAAGAAGTTAGGCAAGACAGAAAATCCTTGCTAAATCAGGAGTATGAAAGTTTTAGACAAGAAAAGGGTGATAGCATAACTGAGTGCTATAAGAAGTTCTACAGAATAGTGAATGAACTCATGTCTTATGGAAGAGAGTTCAGCAATTATGAACTAAATGACAAGTTCCTAAGGTCCCTAACTAAATATTGGGACACAAAGATTTGTGTCATTAGAGAAATGGCTAAGTTGGGAGAAATTCCTTCACCTACACTGTTTGGCAAGTTATTGTCTTATGAAATGCAGTTGACAGTGAGGAAAGAGGAGGAGAAATCAACAAGAACTGAACACAAGGAAAGAACAGTAGCTTTCAAGACAGAAGCCTCCAGAAAGTGCAGGAATAAGTCATCAACTCCACCTCCAAAGGTAGTTGAATCAGAGTCAGATGAGTCAGTCAGCACAAAATCTGAAAGCAGTGAAAGTGATGAAGACTTTGCTGCCTTCACTAGACATTTTCAGAAATTCTTGAAGAAGAAACAGTGGAGGTCAAGGCCTTCTACTTCAAAAGGAAAAGAAGATTTTTATCAGGATAAAAAGGCCTCAAAGAAGGACAGGAAGAGGACTAAATCTAGCAAGGCAACTATTTCTAAAATAGTGTGCTATTGCTGCAATAGACAAGGCCATGTTGTTGCAGATTGTCCTGAAAAGAGAAAGGAGTCTAGTGACAAGAAGAAGACTCATTTCAAAGGCAAGAAAGAGAAGTCTTTTGTTGCCAAGAAAGAGAAGACTCTATCAGATATCTCTTCTTCAGAAACTGAGTCTGATGCTGAGGCATACATAGGGCTGTTTGCTGAAGAAGAAGAAGAAGAATTCATGCAGATAATGGAGTCTATTTATGAACAAGAAGACTGTCAGTGCCAAGGACTGATGACATTGACTGAGAGTGACAAAATCCTGGAGCAGCCAGGACCCAGTAAGGTACAAAGTTCAACTTTAAGTTCAGTTTCTTGCGCCAGTACAGAATCAGATTCATCTTCATCAAGTGATGAAAGTGTATCTGAGTCTGAGGATGATATTCATCAGCTGATAGATGAATATAAAGTACCGTTGCAAGCTTACAAGAAGAGCAAGTCCCTAGCCAAAAGTCAGGCAAAGGAAATTGCTGATCTAAAAGCTGCTGCAACAGATTCTGAGAAGCTATTTGATCAAAAGCTTAATGAGATAGCCAGGCTGAAACACATAACAGTGATTCAAATGGGGACTATCACCTTTAAGAATGATCAAATCAAGAGTCTGGAGATAAATCTTCAGAAGGAGAGAGAGCTTGTTGCTAGGTTTTCTAAACCTAAGTCAGTGTTACCCATAATTGATGAATTTGTTCATCACAAGGGTAAAGCTGGACTGGGCTTTACTAGACCTGCAAGGACTGAGCAGTCCAAGTCTAAGTCCAAGGGCAAAGCCTCAACATTCAACAAGTCTGCTGTAGATAAGACAGCAAAGACAGTACCTAAGCAAAGGTATAATAAGTTTGAATGTTGGTGCTGTGGCAAAGTTGTCCATTTTGCAATGGATTGTTGGTACAATGCTAGTGCCAAAGTGAGTACCAAACTACCTGTTGGAAAGCCAGTAGGTAGCTTTGTCAAGTTGCAAACTAACAAGTACCAAGGACCCAAGAATTCTTTGGGTTCTAAGGTTCATTAATCTGTTTTGCAGGTGAGTCCAAGTGGTCATACCCCAACATGGTACTTGGACAGTGGATGTTCCAGACATATGACTGGAACTAGAAGATTACTAAGGGACTACATTCCAATAAAAGATGGTCCAAAAGTCACCTTTGGTGGTTCTGAAAAAGGAATCATCAAAGGATTTGATAACATTTCTAGTAACTTGGTTACTATTACTCAAGTGGCTTATGTTAAAGGGTTGAAACACAACCTAATAAGTATAAGTCAATTAATTGATGTAGAGTATGACATCTCATTTGTTAAAAATGGTTGTCATATCAAGAGGTCAAGTGATCAAGAGATCATTTTGACAGTTTATAGGAAGAGGAATGTCTACTGCCTAGACATTATGATTGAGAACAATGGTTCTCCAGTGTGTCTTGTAGCTGATGAGACAGTCTCTCATTGTGTCAAATGGCACAAGAGGCTTGCCCATCGTAACTACAAGACAATTAGCAAACTCTTTAGCAAAGAGTTAGTGAGGAATGGTCCTCAAGTTAAGTGTGTTAAAGATGGTATTTGCTCAGCTTGTCAAAAGGGCAAGCAGACTAAATCCACCTTTAGAAGCATAGAAAACAAAGATGCTGTGAGGTGTTTATACCTCTTGCATATGGATCTTTTTGGTCCAATGCCAGTTCACAGATTAGGTAGGAAGGTCTATACCTTTGTAGTTGTAGATGACTACTCAAGGTTTTCCTGGGTGTTCTTCTTAAGACAGAAATCTGAAACACCTAGTGTCTTCCATAGCTTTGTCAAGCAGATTCAGAATGAACTAGACAGTACAGTGGTCAAAATTAGAAGTGACCATGGTACTGAATTTCAGTCTGAAAGCATGACAAAACTATGTGAAGAATTTGGGATATTTCAAGAATTCTTTTCACCTAGAACACCTCAGCAAAATGACATTGCTGAGAGTAAGAATAGGACCTTGATAGAGGCTGGTAGGACCCTATTAAGTGATACATCACTGCCAGAGTATTTCTGGGCTGAAGCAGTTAACACTACATGCCATGTTATAAATAGGGCTACTATCACTAAAGGCCTCAACAAGACCCCCTATGAAGTTGTGAAAGGCAGGAAACCAAACCTATCCTATTTCAGGATTTTTGGTTACAAATGCTTCATACTTAACAATGGAAAGTCTTACTTGACTAAGTTTGCTGCCAAGTCCCAAGAGGGAATTTTTGTTGGGTACAGCAACAACAGTAAGGCTTATAGAGTCTACAACTTGACTACACAAGTTGTAGAAGAATCTGTGCATGTAGTTTTTGATGAGACTAAACTTATTAACAATGAGTTGTCTAGTAGTGTATGCAGCCCCACAGGTTTAACAAAGAAGATGGACAAGCTTACTATAGAAGAAATACCTGCTGCAAGACAGCAAGTAGAAGTCAGTGGCTGTTGTCCAGGGGGAGAACTACATGTACCAATTGTAGAAGAAGTACAAGGAGTACAATATGATGGAGATGCTGAAGAGGTTCAACCAGAAGTCAGGATGCCTCCAGCTAATAGGCATCTTAGAGATCATCCAGTTGAGCAGATTATTGGAGATCCAAGACAAGGGGTACAAACAAGGAGCAGAAACCTGAATGCAACAGTCTACTCCAGCTTTCTATCCCAAGTTGAACCTAAGAAGTTTGAAGAAGCAATACTGGATCCACAATGGACTGAAGCAATGCAAGAAGAGCTTAATCAGTTCAAAAGGTGCAAGGTCTGGGAACTTGTTCCTAAACCTAAAGACCATAATATAATAGGAACCAAGTGGATCTACAGGAATAAGATGGATGAACAAGGGGTCATCATTAATAATAAAGCAAGACTGGTTGCTAAAGGATATAGGCAAGAAGAAGGTATTGACTTTGATCAAACCTTTGCTCCAGTAGCCAGACTGGAAGCCATAAGGATGTTCTTAGCCTATTCAACCTATCAAGGATTCAAGGTTTACCAAATGGATGTCAAGTCAGCGTTCCTGAATGGTAATCTTAAGGAAGAAGTCTATGTGGAACAGCCTTCAGGTTTTGTTGATCCAACTCTACCTCATCATGTCTATAGACTTAGGAAAGCTTTATATGGGTTAAAGCAAGCCCCTAGGGCTTGGTATGAAACCCTATCTAGTTTCCTCATTGAGAACAAGTTCTCAAGGGGGAAAATAGATAAGACTCTATTCCTTAGGGAATCTAGAGGCAAAGTTATACTAGTCCAAATATATGTAGATGACATTATATTTGGGTCTACTGAAAGCAGCCTTTGCAAAAAGTTTGCAAAACTTATGCAAGGTCAATTTGAGATGAGTAGTATGGGAGAGCTGAAGTTTTTCTTGGGTCTCCAAGTTAAACAGACTGAAAGTGATTTATCCATATGTCAGTCCAAGTTCACCCTAGAACTCATAAGGAAGTATGGTATGGATTCATCCAGTACCATGAAGACTCCTATGGGGTCAAGTATGTCTCTTAGCAAGGATGATGCAGGGAAACCTGTAGATGAAACCTTGTATAGAGGGATAGTTGGCTCCCTATTATACTTGACTGCTAGTAGACCAGATATCATGTATGCTACATGTGTCTGTGCAAGGTATCAAGCCTGCCCTAAAGAGTCTCATTTGACTGCAGTCAAGGGAATATTGAGATATCTAAAGGGCACTCCCTATCTAGGCCTCTGGTACCCTAGGAATGGAGATTTTGATCTAACAGGTTATTCAGATGCAGACTTTGCAGGATGCAAAGAAGATAAAAAAAGCACTACTGGAACCTGTCAATTCCTAGGTGGGAGACTAATTTCATGGAGTAGTAAAAATCAAACTAGTGTGGCTATTTCCACTGCAGAGTCAGAGTATGTGGCTGCAGGAAGTTGCTGTGCTCAACTTCTTTGGATACAACATCAGTTAGAGGACTATGGATTTCAGGTAAGTAGAACTCCACTCTTTTGTGATTCTACTAGTGCTATTTCAATAGCTAATAATCCTGTATCCCATAGTAGAACAAAACATATTGAAATTAAATATCATTTTCTTAGGGAGCATGTAGAAAGAGAAGATATTTCACTTGAATATGTTAAAACAGATGAACAACTAGCTGATATATATACTAAGCCCCTAGAAGAAGCTAAGTTCAACAGATTTAAGATTGAACTAGGAATGATAAACTTAGAGTAAGTTTATAGTAATGAAATTGGCTAAGTCAAAAGGTGTCGACACATATAGGTTTCTGTGTCGACACAGAATAGTGGTGTCGACACTTCAGGAAATAGGTGTCGACACATCTAGGAAGTTGGTGTCGACACTTCAGAATATTAGTGTCGACACATGCCAAGTAGGTGTTGACACATCCAAAGTGGTGTCAACACTTAAGTTTTACTCAGAATTTTCTAAGTAAAGTCTCGACTATGTGTCGAGTTATGTTATGTCGACACATAAACAAGTGTCGACACATAAAATCTGTTGACTAAACTTGTGTCGACACATATGTGTCGAGACATTATAAGTCAGTGTAGACACTTATTGCCAGTGTCGACACATTTTAAGTTAGATGTCCCACCTGTTCATCTTCAAAATCAGAAAGTTATAAATAGGGTTTTGTCTTTGTTTGTCGACACGCTTTCCAAGTTTCGAGACCAAACTTCTGTGTCGACATCTCTCTTCTCTCAAGACAAATTCTACAAACCCTAATGGCACCTAAGCTTGAGGAGAATGTCAACGAGGGATACGAGCTGGTGCGCGGTGCTTTCGATGATGCAGATCAAGAAATCAAGTCTGTCGTAACCCTAGTAGCTGATTCAGGGTTAGAATATCTAGTTTCTGAACCAACAAAAATCTGGAAGAAAGTGGTAATTGAATTCCTCACTGGAGCTGAAGTGGATGAATCTGGATAAAAGATCAAATCCAGAGTTCATGGAACAAAGGTCAAGGTATCCCCAAAAAGTCTGAGGAAGATTCTACAGCTTCCAAGAACTAAAGATGAAGATGAGGTTACTGCATCAAAGACCCGGGAAGCTCTAACCTGGTGTGGACTAGACTCTAAGATGAAGATTGGTTCTGTTTTCAATAGAAAAGGGATGAACAATCAAGGCAAATTCATGTCTGAGATAGTTGGCAAGGTACTTTTAAGCAAGCCAGGAGGGCATGACAGAGTGTCTGCCTCTATGTTCAATATAATGACCAGGATTATCTTCACTTTAAACACTGATTGGTCTGTTATAGTGTTTGAGAAGATTAAGGAAAGCTTGAAGAAGCCCAATCTGGGCAGAATCATAAGTCTTTATCTTGCTGGAACCATACCTGAGGTAATGCAACAATCTGCTGGAAGCAAAATAAACCATATGAGAAAGATGGATATAAGGTTATTCTCCAGATGGGACAGGGTGTTGACTAAAGAGATGCCAACCCCTGAGAAGCCAGTTAGTGAGAAAGAAATTCCTCCAAAGAAGAAAAGGAAGACTGCTCCAGTGGAACAAGTGTCCACTAGCAGCTCTGATAGTGAAGAACAGGTTGTCTTCACTCCAGATGAGCATGAGGAAGAGCCTACAGTAAAGTCTCCTGCTCCTCAAAATGATGCTGAGATCCAGGGGGAGCTACCTCAAGCTAGCCCCATCCACAAGGATCACAGCCAGGGGGAGCTTCCAGTTGTAAATGAACCCACTACACTGGAAAGTGAACAAGCAACCACCATCATACTAGAGGTAATCACTGAACTAAACACTTTAGATTTTTCTATGGAAAATACTGATTTGTCTGATGATCATCAGCAAACTCAGCTGAATAGTCAAGTTCCAGATGCTGTTATAGAAGACACATCTGCTGTTGTTCAAGTGGTTCCTGATCCAGTGGTTGAAGAATCTAGAATTACTCCAGCTCCTTCACCACAAGAATTCACCATGGAAGATTTATTTTTAAATCTGGATCAAGCAGATTTTGACATGGACAAGGCTGCTGCTGAAAGAGATAATGCTGCTGTTGAGGGGGAGCAAGTGCAGATTCTGGAAGAGCCTGTGAGGCAAGAAACTGAGAAGGCACCAGATGTGCAACCTGAGTGGCCTCCAAGCCCTAAGGAGAGGGTTGACATAGCCAGCTCCTCAGAATCTGAAGATGAGGAGGCTACAAGGGCTAAGCAAAAGAAACTTTATGTATTCAAGAGAAGAAGCCAAAGTTATAAGAAGCCTCTACAATCTATTGCACCACAGCCTATAGTTCAGCAAACACCAATAGTGGATTATAGTGCTTTAATGGTGGCAATGCAAATTAAACTGGATGAACATAGAAAAGCAATTGAGAAGTATGTAGATGAAGGGCAGAAATCTTTGCAATTTGATCTGGCCCAAGATATCAAGTCTATAAGGTTTGAAATGAACCTTAACAAGAAGGAAATGACAGACTACTTCCACAAGGGTGGCAATGCAGTGGTGTACTTGGCAACACACCAGGAGAAGATAAAAGCACAAGTGGATGACATTGCTGTGAAGCAAGGTTATGTTCTTGAAAATCAGCTAAGAATGAATGACAACCTTACTGAATCCCACAATGCAATTGTCACAGAACTAAAGAATCTGGCTGCAGGGCAGACTCCAGCTATAGCAAAGGCAGATTTTGACAAAGTATTCCAGGAAGAACTCACTGCTGTTAAGACTGTAATTCAAGAATCTCAGAAGATCATCTGTGAAAAACTCCAAAGGTTAAGACCTTTCTACAGGGATGGAGTTAATTATCTCAATGCTCAAGTGAGATTTCAAAAGGATGACTTAAGGGATCATATTGAAAGAGAAGTCATAAAGGGGGAGAGAGTGTGAGTCAAGGCAAGCTCTGATCATGCCAAATGAATATCAAATTCTATCAGAGGTACACTGGGTTATCCTCCTCTTTGTGATGATGACAATGTGGCAGAATCTGGAATTCACCCTGCATATCTAGGAGGAGAGCAACCTGAAGTGGCTCAAGTCATATACCCTCCTCCAGATTTTGACATGATACATGCTGATGTACAGTCTATGTACAGCCCACCTGGGGGCAAGGACAATGTTATAATTGAAAAGGTTGTTCAGCCTGTCTCTGAAGCTTTACAGGAAGCCATCTTAAAGGAGCAAGCTGAAGAGGAAACCAGATTATTTAAGAAGAGGTTTAGGGAACAAGCAGAACAGAGACCAGACTTTGAGCAATGGAGCCCTACCTCTAGAAACATTATATTAACTGCCTGGAAAGCTGCCAAGGATAACATTCAAGACAGGAACAAATGGTTTTCTGAAACTGAATGGAGAAAACATGAATCTAGACAGGAGGCAATTGTCCAATACAGAAGGAAGGCAAAGATGGGAAAGCTACCTCCTACTGTCCAGGAGCCTAGCAAGTACTTTCTAAAGCCATACCATTACTTTGAAAGACAAAAGATCAAAGAAGAAGAACTTAAGAAGAAAGATCTGAAAGGCAAGAAGCCTGCTGATGCTGAAGCTGCTGATGCTCCTGTCCAAGCTAAAGTTCAAGCTGGCAAAGGAATAGTGATTAAAGAGCCAGAACAGAAATAGATTTAAAATTTTCTTCAAGTTTACTTTGTAATTTTCTTGATGTAAAACATTTTGTGAACTCCTGAAAATGTATAAGACAGATATTAGAACAATATGTTATATGATTAATCTATTTCATGTTTGTTCTGTGATAATGTCTATGTCTATTTCATATTTGTTCTGTAATGATGAATTTGTATACATGTGAAATTGATACATGTTTATGTTTACCCTGCTGTACATAATCCTGCTTTACATCATTTTGTAATTTTAATTATGAATGGTGTATATCATTGACTAAGGGTTATGACTTCTCCAAATAGGGGGAGATTGTTGGGTACATTGGTTTAAATGTACCTGATTTGAAGAAGCCTCACCTAACTCAATGATATACATCAAAATGTATTTGATGTGTTTTTGAGTTACTTGTGCAGGTTAAGTATTTGCAGGACTGAAGTAAAAATTTCTAAGTCCATGTGTCGACACCCAGAGGGAAAGTGTCGACACTTAAGAAGACTTGTGTCGACACCCAGACAAGCAGTGTCGACACTTGGAGTCATTGTGTCGACACCAGGGATGCTGAGTCGACACCAGACAGAAAGTGTCGACACAAGGAGCTGTGTCGACACTCAGTGAAGAAAAGTGCAGTAAAGCTGTGTCGACACTTAACAGCAGTGTCGACACCCAGTGAAGCTGTGTCTACACCAGAAAGTGTCGACACTTGGAGCTGTGTCGACACTCAGCAAAAGTCAGCAGAAACTAAGTATAAGTGTCGACACCCAGAACAATGTGTCGACACTCAACAGAAGAGTCAGCACTTAAAGAAAGTGTCGACACAAGACAGTATGTGTCGACACTCAGCTGAAGACTCAACACTTGAAGAAAGTGTCGACACATGGAGCTGTGTCGACACTTAGCAAAGAACATCAAGATCAACAAAATATTCTAAGTACAAGTGTCGACACTATGGGAATGTTTCGACACTCAGCTGAAGTCTCAACAGAAGAATTAAGTGTCGACACAAGGAGCTGTGTCGACACTCAGCAAGTATCAACATAGAAGACTATGTGTCGACACCAAGAAGCAGTGTCGACACTTAACAGATTCAACACAAGAAGTTGTGTCGACACAAAGGAGATGTGTCGACACTTAGAAGAATTCAGCAAAAGATAGAAGATCAAGTACTTGTGTCGACACTCAATTTCAGTGTCGACACATGCAGAAGAAACTGTGTCGAGACATAGAATCTACAACACAAGGAGTTGTGTCGACACCTTGTATACTTGTGTCGACACTTACACAACTTGTGTCGACACTTGGTCTATAAGTGTCGACACTTAAAGACAGAAAGTCTCGACACTTTCAGACAGTTAGAGAACTTTCAAGAACTGACTGGATAATTTGACAGCTGCCGTTCCAGCCGGTCTACAGCACCTGTCAGAGATGTCAGAAGACAGTTATGAACCGGACCAGCCGGTTACCATGAAGAAGGCCTATAAATAGGCTCATACAGTCTACAGAAACTGTTGTTGTTGTTGAAGAAGTTGCTGAAGCAATTCAAAAAGTGGTTCACAGAGTTGTTCAAGTTATTTGATCAAGTATCAAATCAAGAACATCTAGCTGTCCAAGTGCAGATCTAAGAAGTTGGAGAGAGAGGGCTCCATCCAAGAAATCAGCTGTTGGAACTAGGATGAGAAGAAGGATTCAGATTCATTCTGGGTCTTAAGAAGCAGAGGTCAAGGATCAACTGCAGAAGGAGTCAATCTAATTGAGTTCTACTTTCAAGAAGCTTTGAAGAAAGTTAAGTCAGATTGAATCCAGCTGAGTTCTTCCAAGAACTCATCAAGAAACTCACAACCACCCTCTCTTGTCTTTGAGTTGTTGAGTTAACAATTGTAAATTCATTTTTATCTTGTAGGATCCTTTGGATCTGAGTGATTGTAAGCCTGTAATTATAAAGGATGAGGGTAGGGCTTGAGAGCCTGAGTGTAGGAGATTGAAATCTCTGAGTGTAGGCCTTGTTGGCTGAGTGTAGGCCTTGTTGGCTGAGTGTAGGCCTTGGTGGCTGAGTGTAGGCCTTTGTGGCTGAGTGTAGGCTTTGTGGAAAAGCTGAGTTGTAAGGCTTTGGGCCTGAGGTGTAGGAACCAGTTTGGGTTCTGAGACAGTGGTGAAGTTTGGCCGAATCTAGTACACTGCTAGATAGGCGAAGGGGGAAAGTGGATGTACCCAAATCTTGGGGAACCACTATAAAACTCTGTGTCTGCTGTGCTGTGCTGTGTTTTGCTGTGTGATTGCTGTGCAAAAGTAGAGTAGATTCTGTGAGATAACTGTTTGCTGCCATTAAAGTTCAAAACGGATTAGGTCACCTATTCACTCCCCCTCTAGGTGTTTAGGTACTATATCTTTCAGAAGGGCATCATCTTGTAGCTATAACAGCCATCACTAGTTATGAAGGAGACGTCTCAGCAGTCGGGGGGATGCATGCGGATCTGGTGATACCCTGAAAAAGCATCAAGAAAACTCATCACAGGAAACCCGACAACAGCCCTCAGGGCTTCTTCACCATTGCAACAATGGAGACCCAACCTGGATACTGGATCTCCGAGATGAAACTCGCATCCAGCAGCTTCTCTACCTCCTTCCTGATTGGCTCGGCCAGCATGGCGGCGCTCTTCCTCTGCTTCTGACGAACAGGAGCCACCGCGGGATCCAGGTTAAGGCGATGGCAGGCAACATCAGCGTCGACCCCTGGCATCTCGGCGACGCTCCATGCAAAGACGTCGACGTTGTCCTATAGGAAAGCAGCCATCTCTATCTTCCCTTCAAGCGGTAGGGATCCTCCAACCCTTAACAGTCCCGACTCTCCTCCTCGAGAGATCACTTCTATCTCCTTCACCTCTTCAGCAGCACGTAGTCCCTTCTCCTTCTCCAGCAGCTCCTCCAACTTCTCCGCGTCACCCATCCAGCTGATGGTGCTGACGACATTCAGGTAGCATTCCCTGGAGGCCTTGGGATCTCCCCTAATCCGGATCTAAACATCTCTGCAGCAGTACTTCAGGCACTGGTGGTAAGACGACGGAACGGCCCTGAAGTAGTTGATGAGCGGTCGCCCGAAGATAACGTTGTACCCGCTCGATGCGTCGATGATGATGAAGCGACATCGGATCGACGTCCCGCCGAGTGTAACTAGCAGCTCCACTGCTCCCTCCACCTCATTCTTCTCTCTTGAGAAGCCAAAGAGCGGTCCATTTGTAGCCTGGACCCGGGACACTTCCACCTGAAGCCCGACAAAGGTTCTCTTAAAAATGACATTCACCGAGCTACCGTTGTCCGCGAGGATTCGGTCGACGGTGAAGTCTTCTATAGCGGCTTAAATGACCAAGGCGTCGTGGAAGGGATTCTTGTTCCCCAGTATGTCCTCCTCCGAGAACGTGATCTCTTCCAACAGCGCCGGGTTCTGTGACGTCGAGGCGACGTTCTTCCGATAGATCTGTTGGAGACTCCCTTTGCGGGAAGCTTCAAGCCCGACCCCTCCATTGATCACGCCTACATGCTCACCTTCTGGGCCATGTATCACTTCCCCGCGACCTCCCAGGTCGACTCGGTCTTCATTCCTCCTCCTCGTCGGAGCTTGGAATGCCACCTGCCACACCAGGGCCTCCTGCCTCTGCTGCTCTCTCCGCTGCTCCATCCTCCAGCCTCCTCCTTGCTTCCCAGAACTCAAGGCAAGCCAAGGTACCGTGCCCCTCTACTTGATGAATGTCGCAGTAGAGGGGAATCTCCGCCTCCTGACGCATTGCCCGCTGCTCCCTCCGGCACCGTTTGTTGTCTTGTCAAGCGATGGCCATCGTCTCCCTTCTTCCTCCTCCTCGGCCTCCCTCCTACCGGTTACCGTTCCTCCTCTCCTCCTGGTAGTGCTGCCTTGCTGGTGGTCTCCACTGTGGGCGATTCTCGGGATACTGGAATTGCCTTTCCCCCCTTCCTCCTTCCCGGACCTCCGCCTGCCTCCTCTATTCTTGTCTTCGAGGCCTCTCCTGCCTCCTTTCTTCAACCCTCCTGGGTTCCTCTCTCTTCCTCCTCTCCTCTCTCCCCGGCGCTTCCTTCTTCCTCTCTTCCCGCCTTTACGGTGTACTATTTGTCTTCGACCCCGAAGGTCCTGCTCTACCCCTCTCCGTCGTATCCTCTCCGTCCAGCATTGCTAAGAAATCCTTGTTCTTCTCCTCTCCTTGAACAAAAGTGTTCGCCTTCTCTATCATATCTTCGAAAGATCTCAGGGGATTGGACCCCATCTCCAGACTGAATAGTCCCTGCTTCAACCCGAGCTTCAGGACCACCATCAGAGTAAAGCTGTCCACCTCTTCTACCTCCAAAATCTCCACCTGGAAGCGATCGATATAATGACCCAAGCTCTCGTGCTGCCCTTGGATGATTTTGAAAAGAGCCGTCGCTTCCTTCTTCCTCTTCTTCGATGTCGCAAACCTCGCCATGAGGCCCCGATGCAGGTCTGAGAAGTAGTACACGGACCCTGCTGGCAGTTGATGGAACCAATCTCTGGTTTTTCCCTTGAGGGTGATGGAGAAGAACCTGCACTTGAAGGCGTCAGACATGTTGTGGATGGAGACGACGTCTTCAAACCACTAGAGATGTTTGACGGGGTCATCTCTGCCGGAGTAGTAGGTGAGAACGGGTTTCCTGAACCCTTCTGGAACTGGGGCAGCGAGTATCTCGTCACAGAAGGGGCTCCTCCCTGCCTGGCAGTGGCGAGTTTCATCCTTGATGAAGTCGTCATACTCGCTGTAGTGCCGAGTATCTCTGCATCTCGCCGACGACATTGGATCCCGAAAGTGGACTCCTTGGCTGCTCGTCAGGTAATGTCACGACTACATCGGTCGCTCTTCCCTTGCCCAAGATGGATCCTTCCCAGCTCGCCGCGGCGGTGCTTCCTCTTCAAGCAGTGTCAGGCGATGGGGAGAAGTCACCGTGACATCGGGTCGATGAGCAAACCCGGCAAGGATGGTTTGCTCTATCCTCTTCGCGAACTCTTCAAACGATGAAACTGTCACAAACTCGCCACCTCGCGTGGTGTCTCCTCCTGCTGAGTTACCGACCAACTCTACTTGCTCGCCACCATTGGCCATCTCACTCAACCTCTAAACTTTCCTCCTTGGCTGCGATCCACGCTCACCGAACCAAGTGTTGAAGCCGGGAAAATTCCCAACCTCGGAATTCGGACCAATGTCTCCCAAGGTTACCGGCTCAGAAGCTAGATCAGACGGTTAGGGTGACTAGGATGAAAAATCAGGTCAAACAGGACCCCAGATGTTGCGGTAGGAAGGTCCCACCACGTACCCGGATACTCGAAAGGAGTAGCCCCTTCTCAACCAAAGATGGCCGAACTGGGTACGAGGGAAGCTACCTGAAAAAGTTGCATGGTCGCGACTTGATCTCTAAGGAAAAGGAATCCAAAGGCTTGGCTAGTATCCCGAAGATGAAGCTTACGAGTATCCTACCAAGGATTTCAAGTGCCTCACCTCGTACCCCTGGGGTCTTATTTATAGGAAAATCCAAAGCGGGGGGGGGGGGGGGGGGGGGGTCATATTTCTACCCCACCCCCTGGAGACTCGGTGACTTTAAGAGGAACTCGCACGGGCTGGGCGAGTATCTCACCTAGTCGCCTACATGGCGAGTATGCGAGGGGAGCTCGCCTATATTCGCCCAGGCCTTCCGCGATCTTGTATGCTGCCTTCGAATCCTGTCTTGACTTGTTGACCTTGACTTCTGCTGAGCTGGCTGTGGTAGGACCCACCCTCGACGAATACAGGTTGTACACCCGGAGCTTAGTCACTTGCCTCACCGCTCTCGTCGATAAAATAGTTTGAAACACTTATTCGATTATAAAGGGGGGGGGGGGGGGGGGGTGGTCGCGGGCTCCAATTTCCACCTTTGAGGGCGAACGAGCGGAATACGGATCCGTGCGTGACCCTAGGCTTCCAATATTTTAGGAAAAATATCAAAATCTATCCCCATGATCCCAAATTTTGATACAACCCTTAGTAGGGTCTAAAATGAGCCTAGTAATTTTTTTTTATAATTTTACAAGGTGTTTTGGGCATTTAATTTAGCCAAATAAATTTTATTTTGGCTTTTAAAAATACTAAATCAACTCCAAATATTCTCAAACCTTTTTTGGAAGTAGCCCTCATCATGGGGAACATTTTTCATGTTGGTCAATTTTCTCCTAGAGGCCTAGATTTAACCCAAAATTCCCAAAATTCTCTGCCCTTGATTTGGTCTGCCAATAGCAGATCCACCTAATCCTGCGGCTGAGATTGAGCCGTAGGGCATATTTTGATCTTCTGTCCCAACAATGGATCAGCAGTGGATCCGCTGTGGGGGGGGGGGGGGGGGGGGGGCACTGTTGTTGAGGCGGGGGGGGGGGGGGGGATTAAGAAGATCTGGGCCGTCCGATCTCATCATGAAATCGGACGGACACTGCTTCTCCCGGCGGTGTGGAGGGTGGGAGCCTCCACCAATGTCGGCCAGCCTCCTCCAGCCGCCGTCGCCGGCCCCGATCAACTCGCCGGGGGCCGGCGACTCTCTGGGCGTTTGTCCGGTAGCTTGGCGCCGCCGGCCGTCGCCGGAGATCTCATCCCGAGAGCCTGGTGTGGCGGTGGCCCTGCTCCTCGGGTGGATGTTCGCCTACCAGTCCACCCCCGGCCGATGCGCCGAGGGTCGGGCTTCTCTCCGGCGGTGGTTCGGCGGTCATGTTCCGTCGGCCGCCGGCCGCCGCCACCAGCTCTAACACAGCTATGCTCTGTTTTTGCGGGTGCCGCCGGAACCATGTTTTCGGCGGCACCACCGCTCTCCGCCACTGGGGCTCTCCCCCCAGTAGTATAACACTCCCACAACGCCACCACTAGCGCTGGGGGAGGAGTCTTCCTCCTTGGGCACCGCCCGGCCAGAAACAAGTCTCGGGTGGCGCCGGCGGTGCTCCGGCCGCCATGAGTGCCATGCAACACGTCCAGAATGGGGAGAGGGGAGGGAGAGAGGTTACACTTGGGTCTGGTGTGCTCGGGAGGGGCCGGCCTAGTCGGTCGTGCCTTGGTGGCGGTGGAGGAGGGGGAGGGAGGCCTCGATTTGGGTTTTTTCGGCCACCTGGGCTCCGACAAGGGTCATGCAGGGGGGGGGTGAGCTGCTCTGAGGCTTGGGGGAAAGGAGAGGGAGAGGGGCCTTTTATAAGCTTGGGGAGGGGGGTCTCTTCTCCCCTAGGCAAGGTGGGATTAATCCCTCTTTAGTGAGGGATTAAATCCCGACCCTCCAGCTGTCCAAGGATAGCTGGAGGCCCCCTCTTTTCCCCCATGTGGGGAAAAGAAGGTGAAGCCCTTATGGGCTTGGGCCTTTTAAAAAGAGAGGGGAAAAGAGAGAAGAGGAGGAGTAGGGTGGGCCTCCACCTATCCTATGGCTGGTTGTTGGTTGGGGGCCCAAAGAAGAGTGACGGGGGGGCGGTATGGGCTATCCCCCCTTGAAGAGGAGGTGGGCCCCTACTTGAAGAAAAAAAATCAAAAAAATGGGTTTTTAGGGGGGTTTGACCAAGTCAACCCTAGGGTGGGTCCCCCTTGCTGGTCAAAGTCAAAGAGGGTCCAAGTCATCAGTGTCGGGTCAAGGTTCGGGTGTCGTGTCACAATTGGTGTGCGCACGTTTTTCGGTGCACGACTATGCTTGATTTGACCATGAGTTGACCAAATATCATCGAAATTGACTGGGACGACTTCCGTTGACTTCGTATTGACCACACGAGTCCAATGCCACTTACTGGGGTTGAATCGGAGTCCATTTGGCGAAAGTCCAAAATTTGCGCGTCTCAGCGCGCTAAAATCGTCAAAGTGTATAAATCTGTCGTTAGGTCTCGGATTGTGATGTGACGGGTTCCGATGCACCTATCTAGGTTATATGAGGTCACAGGAATCGACAGAACTCAATTCGGAGTTCTCTAGCTCGACATCCAAAATCTGATCTCGTTGTGTTTTACGAGGAATGGTCACATCCACTATATGACCTCGGGGTCTAACTGAACTAGTTCTGATGCACTCGTATCGACTGTACGAGGTCACTGGAACTGAGAGAACTCAATTCGGAGTTCTCTAGCTCTATTTCCTGTCTAGGGTTATCTCCTACCGGGTCATGGGTAGAGTTCAGACCACTTTTACTGGGCCCACTAAGGCTCTGGTGGCCCAATAAAAGTCAAGATGTTACAATCCAATAAAAATAAAAGGATTTTTGTCCCTGAAAATTTGCTTGCAGTAGGGGGAAAAAGTAACATACCTGGGGAAAGAGATCTAGGTTCTTCTCTCGGAGGAGTGCTTCAGGTTCTCATGTGAACTCCTCTCGTCCGTAGTTTGACCATAGTATCTTAATCATCGGGATGGTCTTGTTACGTTGTGTCTTCACCTTGTAATCTACTACTCTGATGGGTTCGAGCTGGATAGATCTATCTGAATGTAGTTGCGCCGGTGGGGTAGGAAGGTTCTGGTCTGGTTGCCGGAGGACTCATCTCAAGGAAGAGACATGAAACACATCGTGAAGATTCCCCAACTCTGAGGGCAAGGCTAAATGATAGGCGACGAGTCCAACACGCTCTATCATCGGATAGGGGCCTAAGTAGCGGGGATCTAACTTTTTCTGTTTTCTCAACCGGGAGACACTATGCATGGGCTTTATTTTCAAAAACACCATTTCCCCCACGCTGAACTCCACCGGTCGGTGTCGCGCATCATAGTACTTGGCCTGTCGGCTCTGCGTTTCCCGCATTCGCTCCTGGATCAGCTGTATCGCTGCCGTAGTGTCATCAATGTAAGCCACTCCCAAGGCTTACGGGTCCACTTCCTAAGCCCAAGTCAAAGGGGTTCGACAACGTCTTCCATACAATGCCTCGTATGGAGCCATCTTAATGCTAGCCTGGTAGCTGTTATTGTATGAAAATTCGACAAATGGCAATAGCTGCTCCCACTGCTCATTGTGCTCCACTATGCATAATCGAAGAAGATCCTCCATCGTCCGGTTCGTCCTCTCTGTTTGTCCGTCTGTCTGCGGCTGGAAGGCGGTGTTGAAGGCCAATTTGGTTCCTAAGTACGCCTGTACCCGCCTCCACTCCTTAGATGTGAAACGTTTGTCACGATCTGATACGATGGACTTTGATACTCAGTGAAATCGGATCACTTGCTCTAAGAACATTCTGACCATGATTTCTATTCCGTCACCCTATTGATTTGGAATGAACCGCACTACCTTGGTGAGTCGATCTACGACCACCAAAATTGAGTCATTCCCAGCGCGGGATCGAGGTAGGCCGTGGACGAAGTCCATGGAGATCTCTTCGAACTTCCATCCTGGTATCGACAAGGGCTGTAATAGGCCTCGTGGACCGCGACATTTGACTTTAACCTTCTAACAGGTCTGACACCGGGCCACGAAGTTGGTGACATCTCTTTTCATTCCAGGCCAATAAATGGCCCTACGCAGGTCCACACACATCATAACTACGCTAGGGTGAATCGAGTACCTGGACTGATGGGTCTCTTGCAAAATTTCTTCACGAATCACTCCGATAGCGGGAACAAATATGCGATGTTTGAATTGTAGAATCCCGTCATGCAGATTATAATCCTCCTGTGCCCTTCCTTGCAGAGATCGGATGATCGACATTACCTCTGGGTCGATCTTCTGGGCTTCACGTATCCGGTCCTGGATGTCGCATTGGATCTCCATCCAATACAGTTGAGAATAGTACTCTTCGGATCTTTTCGAGAAACCAGAGTAATCTCCAAGTCTATCAAGGACTGGAATAGTTCCTTAGGGATCTGCTCCATCCAACTCCTAGATATCGCAGGCTGGCGGCTCAAGGCGTAAGCGACTCTGTTAGCTTTCCCGGGGTGATATTGGAGAGCGAAGTCGTAATCGTATAGGAATTCTAACCATCGGCGCTGCTGGAGATTCAACTCCTTCTGCGTGAAGATATACTTGAGGCTCTTGTGGTCGGAGAAGATATCACATCTTACTCCGTACAGATAATGCCTCCAGATTTTAAGGGCGAAGACAACGTTGCACCCAACTCTAAATCGTGTTGCGTAATTTAATTCGTGCAGCTTCAATTGTCGAGATACGTAAGCCACTACCTTGCCATGCTGCATTAGAACATCTCCCAATCCCTTCAGGGAGGCATCAGTGTAAATTTGGAATCCCTCGGTCCATGTGGGGATCGTAAGGATTGGTGCAGAAGTCAGCCCCTTCTTTAGTTCGACGAACGCAGCCTCGCACTCCGGCTTCCATCGGAATGCGGCGTCTTTCTTGGTGAGAGCAGTTAGGGGTAGGGCAGTCTTGAAAAAACCCTCGACGAACTTCCTGTAGTATCCGGCAAGACCGAGAAAACTCCGGATGTCCGCAGCCGTCCTGAGTGGCGGCCAATTTTGTACTGCCTGGATCTTGGCTTAGTCTAGTGCCACTCCTTCCTTGTTTATCGTGTGGCCCAAGAATCCAACTTTTTCTAGCCAAAACTCGCACTTAATGAATTTGGCGAAGAGAGAGTGCTCCCGGAGCTTTAATAGCACCATATGTAGGTGTCGGGTATGGTCCTTCTTGGTCTTCGAGTAGATTAAGATGTCGTCCATGAAGACGATGACAAAGTGATCCAAGAAGGGTTCGAAGACTTTATTCATTAGGGCCATGAAGGCAGAGGGCACGTTGGTGAGCCTGAAGGGCATCACTAGGAACTCATATAGACCGTATTAGGAACTGAAGGTCGTCTTGGGAATATCTTCCTCTCGGATTCGAAGCTGATAATAGCCGGATCTCAGGTCCATCTTGGAGAACACAGATGCACCTTGTAACTGATCGAACACTTCGTCGATCCTAGGGAGGGGGTAGGTGTTGCGTATAGTAAGCTTGTTTAGTTCCCTGTAGTCAATGCACAGTCGCAGAGTCCCGTCTTTATTCTTGACGAAAACACAGGGGCTCCCCAGGGAGAGGAACTAGGATGGACGAATCCAGTATCTATTAGTTCCTGTAGTTGTATTTTTTAGTTCAGTCAGCTCTCTTGGGGCCATCCGGTAGGGGGCTCGTGATACTGGTCGTGCTCCGGACACAAACTCAATCTGAAAGTCGACCTCTCGCTGGGGTGGCAATCCCGGGAGGGACTTAGAGAAAATATCTGGAAAGTCGCGGACTACTGGGACCTTAGCGAGCACCTGGGTTTTGTCTTCCATCTCGAAATAAATAAGGTATACTTCGTCCTTCTATCGGGCTGATTTCATAATCTGCGTAGATGTTAGAATAATACGCGAGACAGGGGGCACACCTGTCAATGTGACGCTCTGGCCATTTAGGTTCTGTAGCCGGACTTCTCGCGTGGAATAGTTTATCTGTGCTTGGTGCTCGGCCAGCCAGTCCATCCCCAGAATTATGTCAAATCCAGTTATTGTTAGGATGGTTGCGTAGATCTCAAATTCTACTTCTCCCAGCACAGCCTGGAACGAGCATTTTTCGGTAGATGTCATATCCGACTCGTCCGGTAAACAGATTCGTATAGATAGTCTGGTTGAACGAAAAACGTTTCCTTTTATTGCGATGAATTTGTGGGAGACGAAAGAATGTGTCGCTCCCGTGTCGAAAAGGGTTTTGGTAGAGTGTCCTTCTACCAACAAGATTCCTGATGACATGGGAAACATACATATATATATATATATATATATATATATATATATATATATATATATATATATATATATATATATATATATATATATATATATATATATATATATATATATCATCTAACTAATACAGAAGATGTAAGCACATATATATATGTAATATACAACACCAGTAGTAAGATCTGATATCTCCCTATCGCCTAAAGTATATACCTATGACTACGTCAGGGGCCGATCCGTGCTGTAAGTCTAGTACGTAGGCCTCCAGGGGCGCTGCTCGGCCCTACTGGCCTCTCCTGCCAGCTCTGCCTCTGCGGCCTCTCTGACCCTGTCCCCGTGCCGGCTGTCCCCCCTGAACTGCTCCTAATCCCGGTCTACCTGTCGCTTGTGGGCAATAGGCTCTCATATGTCCCTTCTGCTGACATAAGAAGCAGTTCCCTGCGAAGGGAACATCTCGTCGGGCCACTAGTGGGGGCTGTGGTGCTGGAGCTGGTCTAATGTCTGGCTGCACAGCTGGGGGTGCTGGGGGTACTGGTGGGCGCCTATAGGACTACTGGGACCTTAGCGAGCACCTGGGTTTTGTCTTCCATCTCGAAATAAATAAGGTATACTTCGTCCTTCTATCGGGCTGATTTCATAATCTGCGTAGATGTTAGAATAATACGCGAGACAGGGGGCACACCTGTCAATGTGACGCTCTAGCCATTTGGGTTCTGTAGCCGGACTTCTCGCGTGGAATAGTTTATATGTGCTTGGTGCTCGGCCAGCCAGTCCATCCCCAGAATTATGTCAAATCCAGTTATTGTTAGGATGGTTGCGTAGATCTCAAATTCTACTTCTCCCAGCACAGCCTGGAACGAGCATTTTTCGGTAGATGTCATATCCGACTCGTCCGGTAAACAGATTTGTATAGATAGTCTGGTTGAACGAAAAACGTTTCCTTTTATTGCGATGAATTTGTGGGAGACGAAAGAATGTGTCGCTCCTGTGTCGAAAAGGGCTTTGGTAGAGTGTCCTTCTACCAACAAGATTCCTGATGACATGGGAAACATACATACATATATATATATATATATATATATATATATATATATATATATATATATATATATATATATATATATATATCATCTAACTAATACAGAAGATGTAAGCACATATATATATGTAATATACAACACCAGTAGTAAGATCTGATATCTCCCTATCGCCTAAAGTATATACCTATGACTACGTCAGGGGCCGGTCCGTGCTGTAAGTTTAGTGTGTAGGCCTCCAGGGGCGCTGCTCGGCCCTACTGGCCTCTCCTGCCAGCTCTGCCTCTGCAGCCTCTCTGACCCTGTCCCCGTGCCGGCTGTCCCCCCTGAACTGCTCCTAATCCGGTCTACCTGTCGCTTGTGGGCAATAGGCTCTCATATGTCCCTTCTGCTGACATAAGAAGCAGTTCCCTGCGAAGGGAACATCTCGTCGGGCCACTAGTGGGGGCTGTGGTGCTGGAGCTGGTCTAATGTCTGGCTGCACAGCTGGGGGTGCTGGGGGTACTGGTGGGCGCCTATAGGACTGCCTGCGGCGTCGCTGTCTGCGCTCTCTCTCTTGTCTGTGGGGAGCGACTTCTCTGACTCGCCTCTAGTCTCGAGGAAGCTCTACCTGACCTCTGCGCCGTTGAGCCACTGTCTGCTGGTCCAACTCTAATGTTGCCGCATGGGTGGCTATGGTGTGAAAGGTGGCCTGAGAGATCATGATCAGGGCCTGCCTCAGGTCGTCTTGTAGTCCTCGGTAGAACCGAGAAGCTCTATCCCTGTCGAACGCAGCCAGATTCCCGACGAAGCGTGCCAGGTGTATAAACTCTCTCTCGTACTCTGCCACTGTGTGGTTACCCAGTCGAATGAGCAAGAACCTCCCTTGCAACTCGGCTCGGTTTGCATCGGTGATGAAGAACTCTAGTAGAGCCACAGAGAACTCCCCCCCCCCCAATGAATCGTGCTTAACGACCGACCTCGAAAAGTAGAGCGACTAGCCACTCTCCACCAATCTCTCGCGTATCCCTCCAAAAGGATCACCACCAAAGAGACTGCAACCACAGCTGGGCACATCATTCCTACTAATAGCTCCTCCACCCGCTCCACCTGCTCCACCCACTCCTCTACCTGGATGGCCATCTCTGTACCTCTGAAAGGGGGAGGCCTCAGTCCTCGAAAAGTTGTCAGCAGGTCGGTGGGTGCGGTCATCTCTCGTGGTGGCTGTGCCAGGGCAGCCCGAAAAGTCGCTAGAATAGCCGTCAGTGTCTGCCCCATATCCGACTCGGCAAATGGTATGGCCGCAAGAGCGACTGGGTATGGTGGTGGGGTAGCTGGAACATATCCGCTGGACGAGAATCCCCCGTTACTGTACTCTGGTATCTGGAGAAGTAACAGGAAGGAGTGTCAGTATTTATCAAAAGTAGGGGAAATTTTCAAAAACGACAACCCAAGCGGAAAACAACGGTGTATGGGCGTACTATCGTACAGTCTAGAATCCCTAAGCTCTACACTAGGGTCTACCAGGCTTCCGCTGCAAGGTTCGTACCAAACCCAGAACGAAGCGAGGGATGGAGGGGTCCTGAGACTGCTCCACAAGGACGAATCGTGATGGCTCTGATCCATTTGTAGTGCCCCCCAACCTTTTACCCGGGTCGGGCCGGAGGGGTACTACTGGCCCAAGACGTCCACCCAATGCTCTTAGGGAAACGATCCACCTTATCTATGTAACATCCCATGTTACTTCTAGGCCCCTTAACTTAGATTGGGTTAGACATGGGGTGGGTGATAGGGGTATTTAGCTAGGTTTGACCCTAGTAGGTGAGTGAAGCCATGTGGGCCCACCATAGGGCCCAAGTCAAACTAGGTCAAACTAGCCTAAATAAGGACCCAAACCATACCATGACCCCATCACATTGCCCTAACCCTAAAAATAATCTAAGTGGACCCTAGGGCATGTCACTAGGTCAACCCTTTGACCCTAGTTGACCCAAGTCAACTTAGCCCTAATTTTGGTCAAACCTATACCTATAGGCCCAATTACCCTAAGTGGGGCACCCCCTTGGCCCAACCCAAGTTGGGTGGTGCCACTAGGCTCATGACCATTAAGTGGGGTCAGCCCACTCATCATGTTGACCAAGTCAACTCAAAAAGTCAACTTGGTCAACATGAGGCCTAAAGAAGGGAAAGATGAACCCAAGCCCATTTCCATTGGGCTAAGCCCACCCAACTCAGCCCAATGCCAACCCAAGGAGTCAAAGTCAACCACTGGCCCTCAATTTGAAGAGAGAGAATACATGCAAGGGCAAAATTGGAAAATTCACCCAAAAAGAGGAGAGAGAAGGTTGAAATTAAGGGAGGAGGCCACATGGCTCCTTCTCTTCAGCCATGGCTTGCTGGCAGACCTCCCTTGGAGTTATTAGGAGGAGGTGAGAGGCTGAGGGCCACTTGGCATGAAGGGTGATACAACCAAAGCTCCAAACCGAGCTTTCCTTGGTTGTATCTCCCCATATATCCCCTCCCAGCCAGAAATATTGATTCCTTTAGCTTCAGAGGGCAAAGGAGAGTAGAAATCGATAGCTGGAGTGAAGGAAACGGTGCAGGAACCATGAATCCGAGAGGTGCCGCCGGAGCAAGGTCGGGAATGGCCACCCGCCTCCATCCTCGCCGCCAGCCACCAACACAGGTTTGTTTCACCGTCCCTCTACCCGTACTAGAATCCTAGATCAACTAGGGAAGATATCGTGCTCAATTGAGCCCGATGGCATGGAAGAAATGAGAGATTTTTCAAGCTTTTTCTTACCGCTCGGGATCGCCATCGCCGCCGTCTCCCGCCGCCTCATCACCGGCAAAAGATAGCCACCACCACCGTGAAGGTGATGGCACCGTTGGCCGGGGGTGGCGCCGCCTCAGGTGGCTGGAAATGGCCCTGCAATATCCCCCAGGTCGGATCATTCTCCGCCATTGAACGCTTGGGGAAGATAAACAGATGCCATCCAATATCGCTTTAAGATTCGTGCTGTGCATTTTTATTAAAATCAATTTAATTTCTGTTATTATTTAATGAAACGAAATTACATTTTTGTCACATTAATTCAGTGATTTTGAATGTCAAATATAGGGCTCTTAGAGCCATTTCCAGAGGATGACATGAACATGAAAAATGTAGCCCTTTGTGTTAACTTTAATTGGCCACCCTTAACTTGAGATTTGGTCTAGTGGTCTGACTTGTAGGACTATTTTTCTAGGGTTGGTCCTTAGCTAGGGCAGAATTTCAAAATGATGCCCAAGTCAAACCATCATCCAAATGACCCAAAATTTTGGGTGCATGCATGTTTAGGGCTTGGTTAACCCCTGTATAAAAATAAGAATTTTTGGGAAAACTTTTTCTAAAGTTTTTACTAAAATACCCAAAATGAAATAAATGACATATTTGGAGTTGTGGGACTCCAAATTACCCCAAATTTTGGTGGCATGTCCTTATGGACATTATAAGTGTACGTTTTAAATTTCAGCCAATTTGAACCACTGAAGGTTGGGTAAACCCACTTGCATGTGTTGACTTGTTATAGGCGTGAGTGCATTTAGCCTAAAATGAAATAATGTGTATTCAGCCAACTTGAAATGTTCAAAAAACATGATTTTCATTATAGAGACACATGAGGGTTTAATACACCTCTCATAGCAATGGTGGGAGTTTTGGGAACAAAAACCCCATTATTTTGAATTTCTGAAAATTTGGTCCTCTTGAGGAAATAAATTTAAAATAGGTTTACCCTTATCATAAAATGTTCAATTTTTGTTGAGAACTAAGGAGTGATATAATAAACACTAGAAATAAATTATATCTCTGTTGGATGAAGTTTAAGTAGTTTAAGGAGCAAAATGACCATTTTACCCTTATGGAATTTGTGTAGAAATGATGGGTATATTCCTTTGAAAAATCTGATAAAATTCATAGTGCTGTAATTGTATGTTTTATACCTTGTGCAATTATTTTAGAATTTTGGGGTGCCAAATAATGTACTTAGGCCCCATAATGACATTTTGGTAAATAACTCAAATTGATCATTGATAGGCCATTTCACCCTAGATGTAAATGAAAATCTGAACATAGCATTATTTCATTATTATCAAGGCTCTGTAATTTAATTAGAATTTTTGAGTTAATATTTTATGTACTTAATTTGGAAAATGCTAGATTTGTGGATATAGTATTAAATAGGAATTAATTATAAATCTGAATTAAAAAAGCATGAAATTTTGGTAGGCCCCATTAATTATCATATTATATACCTGGAAGAATCCCTAGGACAGTAGGTTTAATATTGACAATACTTCATATACAAAACGACTAGGGATTACATTTAAAGAAATTAATTTAATGGTGTAAGTAATTTGGAAAATTATGGAATTCATCCTGTTCATCATATAGGTCGATACCATCCTAGGATAAATAATTTGAGACATATGGCCAGAGGAATTAGAAGGTCACATTTGTGGGTGGTATCGGGACATGGGTAAGGGTCTAGCACCGATGTTCGTACTAGTAGGGCCACCAGGGGAGGAATCTGAATAACTAGTAAAGTAAGGATCTTAGTGGAGGAATTAACCCTGGTTGGTCTCCTAGAGGATTCCTTAACCATGTGTGGAAGAGTGCAAGTCCCGTGACAGCAACAATAACGGGGACCCGCGGAAGACCGTCGCGCTCCTAATAACACCTTAAGTCTTTAGGGTCGTTCTAAAGTAATACGAGAGTTGGGGTATAAATCCTGGGTAGACACCAATAAAAGTAATTATCCTTGAGAAAGGGAACTTTGGGCGTAATCTCATCGTAGTTCTTAGTGCCCCCAAGAGCCCTTCACTGGGTATACCATGGGCAGTCCTGGGATTAACCTTAAATCACTAAGTATAATAACCCGTAGACAAGAGTAGTCTAATAGGTGAAGACATTGTGGTTCATTCTCACCCGTGTAGGGTTGGAGGGATTGTGGTTCATTCTCACTCGTGTAGGGTTGGAGGGATTGTGGTTTATTCTCACTCCTGATGGGTTGGAGGGAGACTTGTGTAATATGCTCACCCGTGATGGGTTGGAGGGATTCAGGATGGTTTGTTCCTGCGAGCCGAAGGCTCGAGATGAAATACTTGCATGTGCATAAATTTAGTGGCGGGTCATGCGGTATTGGGCCGATCGTCACACCGACGGCAGTACGGTGAACCAGGCGGGTGTGAGGGTTTGAGGGGCCAGTGGGTTGTTTTACACTGCAGTCTGGAGGACGATCCCCAATGACGCACACCCTACCCAACAAGACTGACGGTTGTCAGCAAAGTACGTACGCAGAGACTCTAGAGTGCACCTTGGATGTGTATAGAGGCGTATGAGAGAGGTCTAGGCTTGGTAGTATGCATACCCGTCTAGAAAGCGGAGACTCCCGCTCCGCTGCTGCCGTAGCCACAACGGTGGTACCTGAGAGTGATGCTAGCTATCAAAAAGTGGGAACTAAAGGTCTGAGATCTCAGAGTCGTGTGCGTGTGTTGCACTTGCATGTTTCATAATTCATAACATATCATCCATTTGCATTAGGACATACGCTTCATAGATCCTTATCATATAAATTAGTATGGGCTCTTTTATATGATAAGTTATTTTGGAAATCCTAACTTATATATTTGTATGAGCATTTATATAAGTTAGGGTACTTTGTGATGGTAGATAGCTTTACCTGTCAACTTTACTTTACTTTTCTACTCTTACTTTCAGTTCTTTCCTTTACTAGTACCGCACTTTACTAACTTATACTATATACATAGAACTACTAGAGTAGAATAATAATATCTATTACAACTGCTAGTTAGCTCTTGTCACCTGCTTCCACTTTTGCTACCCCTTATTGTCCTCCGCTTCGTCCTTCCGCTCGGTGCCTAGGAGCTGCGGGGCGAGGTGCGGAGGAAATGACTTAGTCTTTTTGACTAATGGTCGGTGACCATACTATTTTAGGAGCTCGTGGAGATGGAGCACCAGCATGACGAGGAGGCAGGACTTGAGGAGCAGATACCGCTACTGCAGACTACTACTACTGTGCGTCCTCAGGTGGGACGAGTTTTGATGTATTAGATTAGCTTCCACTTTGATTTGAGAGAGACAGTTGATATGATGTACTAGGCATAAGCCCTTATTACTCCTTCATTTTGTACTCATTGTGGACTATGTTTCTGTACTCTTTGTATATATATATATATGATATGTACTCTGTGACTTGTGGACTAGTGGATTTGATATACTACTATACTTCTATTTCTCATATTGGCCTACAAGTTATATGATCGTATTGGCCGGCAGAATCAGCGTGTTGCGGTGTCGACTAACCCGTGCGTTAGTGCCACCATAAGGCGGCAGTTCTGGGCATAAGACCGGGAGCCTCCTTGGTAAGGGGGAGGGGTCTTACAAACTGGTATCACTTGAACAAACGATCATATGAGAAAGAAGTCCGCAACACTGGAACACCCCGCTCGAGCATTAGTTTGTAGACAAACTATGCAGCGGAAGCAATGGTGTGCCCATGTGCAAAAAGTCACATAAAACAGTCCATTAAGCAATGAGTTAGGCCAATGTTTTGACGTTTACCTTACCTTTATGCAGCCTCCGCAGAATGCGGTTACTACCCCTCCGGTTGCCACTCCTTTCATACAGACAGAGATGGGACAAACTCTGACGGCTATCCTAGATGCCTTCAGAGCCCAGCAGGCCCCGGCACAGTTGCCAAACCCGGGATCAAACTGGTTGAGTGCCTTTAAGAGCCTGTCCCCGCCGACATACCACGGGACAGAAGATGCAGTGAAGACAGAGGAGTGGTTGGAGACTATTCAGGAGATGCTGGTTGGCATCAGCTGCCCTGTCAACCAGGAAGTACCGTTGGCATCCTCTGCCTTGGAGGTTCATGCTAAGAGGTTGTGGAAATCCATGTTAGATTCCACCTACGCAGACAAAGAATTGACAGACATCTCGTGGGAGGAGTTTAGCGAGTCTGTCTTAGAGCATTTTGTGTCCACTACGGACAGGGACGAGTTAGAGGAGAGGTTCCTAAACCTCAAGCAAGGGTCCAGATCAGTGATTGAATACCAGAGGGAGTTTTCTCATTTGGCAAGGTTCGCAGGGATATATGATCTGGAAGACAGGAGGTATGCTAAGAAGTTTTATTGAGGACTCAGGGATTCTACAAGGCAGGCGCTTCTATTCATTTCTCACGGCTCGGCGACCCAGATCATCGAAATGGCCAAGAAGCTGGAGGCCGATCAGTTGATGGTGCAGAGCAGGGGTAAGAGGCCGATGGATGGGCGGATTTACGGAGGACCATGTACTGGCCTGGGATGAAGAGGGAGATCACCTATTTTGTGACACATTGCGAGACTTGTCAGCGCGTGAAGGCAGAATGTAAGAGCCCAGGAGGTTTACTACAACCACTGCCAGTCTCAGAGTGGAAGTTCGAGGACATTGCTATGGACTTTGTACACGGACTACCTCGCTCCCACTCCGGGCACGATTCCATTTGGGTCATAATTGACAGACTGACCAAGGTAGCGCGTTTCATTCCAGTCAGGAAGGATGCTCCAGTTGCAGTTTTGGTGAGATTGTTCGTAGAGCAGTTTGTCAGATACCATGGCATCCCCAGGACTATCATCTCGGATCGTGATGGTCGGTTCACTTCCAAGGAGTGGAGGGCAGTGCAGGCTTACTTGGGGTCCCTACTTACCTTTAGCACTGCCTTCCATCCACAGACCGACGGCCAGACGGAGCAGACAAACAGGACGATGGAGGGCCTGCTCAGATTATGCATATTGGATACGGGGAAGCCTTGGGAGAGACTGCTACCATTGATCGAATTCTCTTACAATAATAGCCACCAAGCCAGCATTGGGATGGCTCCTTATGAGGCTTTGTACGGAAGGAGATGTCGGACACCGCTATCTTGGGTACAGGATGTGGACACCAATACTCTTGGCTCTGATTTTGTGGAAGACACGGAAGCTCAGATTCGTTTGATCAGGGATCAGATGCTGGAAGCTCAGAGTAGACAGGCTAAATACTATGATGATCGGCATAGGAAGGTGGAGTTCCAGGTGGGAGACAGGGTATTCTTGAAGATATGTCCGGTACATGGTGTCTCTCGGGTGCGGAAGCACAAGAAGCTCAGTCCACGATATATGGGGATGTACTTGATCCTGGAGCGGATCAGTCCCTTGGCTTATAGACTGCAGCTGCCACCAGAGTTGAGTACACTGCACGACGTCTTTCATGTCTCTTCACTACGGAGAGCACTCCTCCGGCCGGAGTAGCACATTACTACCACATCTGGCCTGCTAGCATCCGATAGATCAGTTCGTTTGGAGCCGATCCGGATTGATGATACAGATGTTCGAGTGTTGCGGAAGAAGAAGGTCCCTCTTGTGAAGGTACTGTGGTCCAATCATGGACGGGAGGAACACACCTGGGAGCCAAGGGACCTGATGTTGGAGCGACACCTGGAGCTGTTTACTTCAGGTATGCTGTAAATTATGTTTTAAAATTACTTAAATTATTACGAGTAGAACCCCGTGGACCCGAACATAAATTTCGGGGACGAAATTATTTTTTTTGTTTATTGGAATTGTAACATCCGATGTTACTTCTAGGCCCCTTAACTTAGATTGGGTTAGGCATGAGGTGGGTGATATGGGTATTTAGCTAGGTTTGACCCTAGTAGGTGAGTGAAGCCATGTGGGCCCACCATAGGGCCCAAGTCAAACTAGGTCAAACTAGCCTAAATAAGGACCCTAACCATACCATGACCCCACCACATTACCCTAACCCTAAAAACAATTTAAGTGGACCCTAGGGCATGTCACTAGGTCAACCCTTTGACCATAGTTGACCCAAGTCAACTTAGCCCTAATTTTGGTCAAACCTATACCTATAGGCCCAATTAGCCGAAGTGGGGCACCCCCTTGGCCCAACCCAAGTTGGGTGGTGCTACTAGGCTCATGACCATTAAGTGGGGTCAACCCACTCATCATGTTTACCAAGTCAACTCAAAAAGTCAACTTGGTCAACAGGAGGCCTAAAGAAGGGAAAGATGAACCCAAGCCCATTTCCATTGGGTTCAGCTAAGCCCACCCAACTCAGCCCAAGGCCAACCCAAGGAGTCAAAGTCAACCCTTAGCTCTCAATTTTAAGAGAGATAATACATGCAAGGGCAAAATTGGAAAATTCACCCAAAAAGAGGAGAGAGAAGGTTGAAATTAAGGGAGGAGGCCACATGGCTCCTTCTCTTCAGCCATGGCTTGCTGGCAGACCTCCCTTGGAGTTATTAGGAGGAGGTGAGAGGCTGAGGGACTTGGTATGAAGGGTGATACAATCAAAGCTCCAAACCGAGCTTTCCTTGGTTGTATCTCCCCATATATCCCCTCCCAGCCAGAGATATTGATTCCTTTAGCTTCAGAGGGCAAAGGAGAGTAGAAATCGATAACTAGAGTGAAGGAAATGGTGCAGGAACCATGAATCTGAGAGGTGCCGCCGGAGCAAGGTCGGGAATGGCCACCCACCTCCATCCTCGCCGCCAGCCACCAACACAGGTTTGTTTCACCGTCCCTCTACCCGTACTAGAATCCTAGATCAACTAGGGGAGATATCAGGCTCAATTGAGCCCGATGCCATGGAAGAAATGGGAGATTTTTCAAGCTTTTTCTTACCGCTCTGGATCCCCGTCGCCGCCGTCTCCCGCCGCCTCATCACCGGCAAAGGATAGCCACCACCACCGTGAAGGTGATGGCACCGTTGGCCGGGGGTGGCGCCGCCTCAGGTGGCCGGAAATGGCCCCGCAATATCCCCCAGGTCGGCTCGTTCTCAGCCGTTGAACGCTTGGGGAAGTGGACTGTTCTAGTTCTACCTACTCCACCTCTTCAAACTGAAGTTCTGTCTGAAAACAATATCTTGAGTAAGATTGAAGCCATGATGGCTGAGCAGAGAAAATATTTTGAAACTTCTCTTAAAGCTGTAACTGATAAGGCAACTAGTTGCCTTGGAGAAAGAGATGAGCCGAGGATTGGTTGAAATCCAAAATAATACAGATGAATTCAAAAGGCTTTTACAAATTGGAGGGAAAGCTATAAATCACACCATTACCAGCATTGGTGAAGTAATGGAACAATCTGCCACTCCTGCAAATAATCAGATACAATTAGAAAAGAAAGCTCAAAAATGCAACTTCAAAACATGTGAAGAAGTTGGGACTTTCAAACAAGAAGTCATTAGCACCCTATCTGTAGAAGTCAGAAAGGGAGAGGATTTAGTGAAATAATAGCTAGAGAAGAAAGTTCAAAGAATGAAAGATCAATGAGATGATCAAATGAAAGAAATTTAAGGCTGAATATTTTGAAGCTCCACATCCTCCTGAGACTTATGAACAAACATGGGATCCTGAATAGGCTAATGTGCCTCCTCAAGTATTTACTGAGATAAAAAAATCTAAAAGAAGAAAGTATGGTGATGGTGCCTCTACTAGCATGTCCACTCTCATGCCAGAGCATGTTGAAAGAGAGTTTGTTGAAGTATGGAACCCAACATCAAAATCCATCATTCTTGATACTTTAAGATTGGTTGTGGAATTCAGTGGACACAAGGATGATTACTACTCTCATACTGAATGAATTCAATATGAAAAATCCATGACTCTCAGAAGACTACATGATAGAAAGTACAGTCGAGATGATAGAACTGCTCCTCCAAGGCCAGCCAAATATTTTCCAAAGCCATACATGTATTTCCAAAGACAAGAAGACAAACTTCAGAAGCAGCAACAACAACAAACCAAGAAGGGATAAAGGATGATCAAAGTCTTATATATGAGAAATTTTGTGGAATAGACTTTTCCTAGACAATTTTCGTATATATATTTCTCTAAGTTTTGATGATTTATATCTTTTGTTACATAGCATTTCAAATTATTATTTTACTTGCTAGTTACTTTATTTGTTTATCTAGATATAATTCACCTTAGTGTAGAGGGCTCTGACTTCTACAAATAGGGGGAGATTGTTGGGTATTGTATCCACAATAACCCAGATTTGTATGAAGTCACCCTTGAACTAAGATGAATTAAATTTGTATTTGATGCCTTTTGTAGTTAAGTGTTTGCAAGATAAAATTGCCAAGTGTAGACCAATGTCAGTTTATAATGAGTCATCAAACATAGGACCATACAATGTAATCCCTCATTGTGTGATCCATGGTGTTGACTCATGTATAGCCTTTCTATTGGGACACACTTCTTTTTTCAAGCACTAAAGATATGGAAGAAAAGATGGTTGCTGAATTTCTTGAAGAAAATCAATTTTCAGACTTATAAAATTTTTCCAAGTATTATTCTCGAGAAGAACTTATACTACTCGAGTAGAATTTTTTTTAGTACTCGTGTAAGCTCAGTCATCTATTCGAGTAGTAGAAGCAGTTCTCGAGAAATCCTAGTGCAGTTCTCGAGAAAGCCATGTGTGCTCGAGTATATCATACTTCTCCTTCTCAAGTTACTTCAAATTCAAGTCAAAATTTCTCTAAGTCTATTTCTCGAGATGCCGACGACTTTTCTCGAGAAGGCCAAAATCTTTTCTTGAGAACTAGATGTTGTTTCTCGAGACCCAGAAGTTATTTCTCGAGACCCAGAGATTGTTTCTCGAGATGCATTATTGTTCTCGAGTAATAGAGGAGTTGTTCTCGAGTAACAAGTCTATTATTTCTCGAGATACCATAATTCCACCTCTATATTTTTCTTAAGTATTTTTCTCGAGAACTCTATACCTCTTCTCAAGAAACAAACATTTCTTCTCGAGAACAATTACCTCTCTCGAGAAATGAAGTTTCGTTTTCTGAAATTTCCTAAGTTTTGACGGATTCGATTTCAAATTTCATTAAGGCTTGATTGGTCCATGTGGCTATCATTTAATGTAATTATGACCATTAGGTAGGTCCTATAAAAGGTCTTATCATAATCGACTAACCCTAACAAGAGTTTTTTTCCAAATTTCTGAATCTTTCTAAAATTTCTAAATTGAGAAGCGTCGCCGCCGCTCTGTCTTCATCGTCGATGTTCTCTCTCGATCCAAAAGATTCAGAATAAGAAGTTTCAATTGATCAGGATTTTCAACATCAATAGATCTATTCCTTGATCGCGCTGATTCTAAAGTTCTCAGATCCAAGGCTTCTCAAATTTCTTCCTCAACTTTTTTGATAAGGGCTGTTTAGTTTTTCAAGAATGAAGTAGCCGAGTTCGACCAGATCAGTGATGATAAGACATTGTATTTCTGATTGCAAATTCATTTTATTATTGTAGGAGTTATTCTTCGAGTCATGTAGGAGTTTTACTCCGAGTTGTAGAAGATATTCTCCGAGTTGTTGTAGGAGTGGTTTTTGCTCCGAGTTGTAGGAACTTTGTTCCGAGTTGTAGGATTGTTTTCAATCTGAGAGAATAGTGGCGTAGCCGAGTCTAGTGTGTTGCTAGATCGGTGAGGTGGAAAGTGGATGTACCCAAGGTTGGGGAACCACTATAATTCTTGGTGTTGTCTGTGTATGCTTGTTTACTTTCTGTGCATTGCTTGTACAAATTTTTATTCCGCAAAAAGACGCAGAACTCACCTATTCACCCACCTCTAGGTGATTTAGGTAGACAACTTAAACATTTTCAATTGGTCTCAGAGGGAGGTTGTCAATCAAAAGGTTAACACCTTGAAGAGATCCACCCTTAGTTGTCTCAAGAGGATACAAGCATGGACAGAGCCAAGGATTTTGCTAAGCTTCCCTTATGCACAAAGACAAACTTTCCCATGTGGAAAGAAAGAATAAAATTCTTCATGGAAGGTGTGGATCCAAGGATCTTTATGATAGTGGAAGAAGGACCCTATGTTCCAATGACTGTCTCTACCATTGACCCAACAAAGTAAGTTCCAAAGAAGCTTATGGATCTTGACAAAGGTGAGATCGCAGTTGTCTCTTTAGACAAGAAAGCTAAAAATATCATCGCAAGTGCAGTCGATGATTCTATGTTGTAGAATCTGATTCACTGCCAATCCGCCAAGGAAATGTGACAATCTCTCATCATTATGATGGAAGGTATTGAAGAGGTAAGGGATGATAGAAGATCCCTCCTGAATTAGAAATATGAAGCATTCAGACAAGGTCTCATGGATTTTATTGTTGATACTTTTGAAAGCTTCTTCAAGATTGTCAACGGCCTAAGAGTCTATGGCCGGATCTTCACTAATGGAGAACTGAATGACAAATTTCTGAGATCCCTGACTAAAGAATGTGACAACAAAGTCTGTACAATCCAGGAGTTTGGTAAGCTGGCAGAGACTGACCCTCAGAATCTCTTTGGAAAACTTATTTCATATGAGCTGCAAATAAACTCAAGAAAATTTAAAGAAGAGAAAAACCGATCTTCATCCAAGGAGAAGTCTGTCTCTCTAAAGGCATACACCTCGAGGAAGTCAAAAGTTGCATCTCCTGCCCCTGCACAGGAAGAGAGTGAAGAAGAAGCTTCAGAGCCAAGTAACTCAGGCTCAAAGCTATCTGAAGGAGAGTTTTCTTTTCTTTCAAGACAGTTCAAAAAGTTCTTGAATAAAAAAAATAGTGGAGAGACAAAGATGCCTCGTCCAGAAGATCACGTCATGATGGTGATCAGCACAAGAAAGGCTCAAGTAGCCAAGACATGTATCACTCAAAATCGAACAAACATATTTCTTCTGACATTGTTTGTTATTATTGTAATAAGCTAGGACACGTCATAGCTGATTGTCCTCACAAGAAGAAGGGGGGTGGAAGAAGAGAGGAGAAGAAATCTTCTTATAATAAGAAGAAAACTGAAAGAAGCCTGGTAGTCAAGAAGGCCAAGACTCTCAGTGACTCTGACTCATCTGAGTCAAGTGAGGAAGAGGAAGCCTACTTTGGGCTGATGGCACAGACGGATGAGGAAGAAGATCCCCAGTACACTGAGAAGGTAAACTCTCACACCCCTCTCTCGAAATCAGATGCTTCTGACCATGATCATGAGGCCTATTCATCTGATGATGAATCTGAACTCATGATTCAATATAGCAAATTGATCAAGGCCTACAACAAATATCAAAAAGTTGTTAAAACTCAGGACAAGGAGATTAAATCTCTTAAGGCTGAAGAGAGCACTCTGAGAGAGGAAGTCTCAAAACGTACTCACTCAGAGAGAATTTCAATGCTGTAATTGAAGAATATAATAAATCTCTCAAGAACCTAAATTTGAAGGAGAAAATCATCAAGGAATTGGAAGAACAACTTGCAGCTGAAAAGAATCTTGTTGAAAGTTTCTCCAAGCCCATGACAGTCCTTCCGTTTATTGCTGAATTCTCGGCTCAGGCTAAAGGTGCTGGCTTAGGCCATGTGGATGCTCCTAGTAAATCTTCTAGGAGAAATAAGGCTCAACAAAAAAATAAGGCTGCCAAGAAAGCTCTAGCCAAGGAGAAGGGGAAAGCTCCTTAAGACCAAACTTCATTTAAAAAGATTATATTTCCAACTAACAAGTTTGATCTTGATTCATCCTACGATCACTTTGTAAGGACGACTTATGTAGAGCCCAAGTCTCGGTACCAAGGATGGACCCATCCCCGGAACTTTGGTGAAAGTGACTTCAAGGCACCTTATAAGGAAATAACTCTTCAGAGCTACGACCCTTATAGTCATGGTCATAACATTAAGAAAGCTCCAAAAGTTAAACCTGCTGTGGAAAATCCTCTTAAGGAGAAGAAGTCATGTGAGTGCTATCACCACGAAGCTTCTACCTCCAAGTCTGTTGCGCCTGCTAGACCACACTCTTAAAAGGTCAAGCAGGAGAACTTTAGGCAAAGAAACATCAGATTTGACTATTGGTGTTGCGGCAAAGTTGGTCACTTTGTTATAGATTGTTGGTTTAACCTCATATATTATGTAACTTCTCATGTTAATAATATGAGAAAGACCACTCACAATGTTAACACACGAAGGGGGAGTATGCTAACTAAAGACCAAGGACCCAAACGAGTTTGGGTTCCTAAGGTAAACTGATTTGTGAATGCAGGTATGTCCAAAGGCCACCAAAAATCCTATCTAGTATTTGGACAGTGGATGCTCTTGGCATATGACCGGGACTAGAAGCCTACTCCAGAATTACTCTCCAGTCTAGAACGTACCAAAGGTCATCTTTGGATGTTCTGACAGAGGAATTACAAAAGGCTACGGTATGATTACTAATGATAGTGTATCCTTCTCAGACGTGGCCTATGTTGAAGGATTGGAACACAATCTTATAAGCATAAGCCAGTTCTGTGATAAAGGATACATAGTAGAATTTCATGCAGACAAGTGCTTGATAAAATCGGTAGATAACTTGGAAATGATTCTATCAGGCACTCGTAGTAAAAATATATTTTGTTTAAATTTTATTTGCATAGACTCTTCTATGCCAGTGCGTTTTTTGGCAAAAGATAGTGCGTCTGTTGGTGACCAATGGCACAAGAGACTAGCACATGTAAATTACAAAACTATGAACAAATTATTTTCTCTTAATTTAGTACGTGATGCCCCCAATGTTAAGTGCGTCAAAGATAGACCTTGTCACGCATGTGTAAAAGGCAAGCAAACAAGGGCTAGCTTAAAAAGCATTATTGGCAAAGACTCTAATAGGTGTTTACACCTACTTCATATGGACTTGTTCGGTCCACTGCAAATTAGAAGTTTGGGAGGTAAGGATTATACATTGGTCATTGTTGATGATTACTCTATCTTTGCGTGAGTGTTCTTTATAAAACACAAGTCAGATACTTTTGATATCTTTACTAATTTTGTCAGGCAAGTTCAGAATGAATATAACCACTTCGTTGTCAAAATCAGAAGTGATAATGGAACAAAGTTCAAGTCTGGGGCCATGACAGAATTCTGTGAAAGTCTTGGTATCTTTCATGAGTTTTCCTCTCCTCATACTCCTTAATAGAACGGAGTTGATGAGAGAAGAAATAGAACACCCATAGATGCTTGTAGAACCATGTTGAGTGATGCCTCACTACTAGAATATTTTTGGGCTGAAGCCGCCAACACTGCATGTCACGTACAAAATCGAGCACTCATAAACAATAACCATAATAAGACACCTTACGAACTACTAAAGGGCATGAAACTGACAATTTCATATTTTAGAATCTTTGGTAGTAAATGTTTTGTCCTTAACAATGGTAAGTATCACCCAACTAAATTTAGTGAAAAGAGCTTTGGAGGTATTTTCTAAGATTATAGTAGCCATAGTAAGGCATAAAAGATTTTTAATAAGAAAACCCTGGTTGTAGAAGAATCTATCAATGTTGTATTTGATGAGACGAGCTTGCTGCAAGGCAGCTCTTCTAGTGTATTTATTGAAGATGCAGGTTCAAGACTAAAGGAATTAAACTTGGAGGATCCAACTGAAGAAAAAACTCAAAAGTTCATCAAGATCACCACTCCAACTCCAATTGGAGAGGTTGATGACCATGATTAAGATGTCATCCAAGTTGATGAAGTTACTCCAGTGATAGAGGAAGCTCCAGATGCATGGACTCTAGAGCTCAGACACTTTGAAGGATTACCCAATGGATCAAATCATAGGAGACCCCCATGATGGTGTCAGAACTCGTAAAGGTACAACTAATGAAAATTTATATTTAAGTTTCCTCTCATAGGTTGAACCAAAAAAGTTTGAGGAAGCAAACTCAGATGCATCTTGGATAATGGCAATTGAAGAAGAATTGAATCAATTCAAGCATTTCCAAGGAATACAAATAAGAAGAAGGAATCGAATTCGATTAGATGTATGCACTAGTAGCAAGGTTGGAGGCAATCAGGTTGTTCCTAGCATATGTAGCACTTAAGGGCTTCACTGTCTATCAGATGGATGTGAAGACGACATTCCTTAATGGTGACATAATGGAAGAAGTGTACGTGGAACAAACCCTCGGTTTTGTTGATTCTAACCATCCTGAGCATGTTTATCTTTTATTTAAAGCTTTATATGGTTTGAAACAAGCTCCTCGAGTTTGGTATAAGACGCTGTCTAACTTTATTCTTGAGAATAAGTTCACAAGAGGAAAGATAGATAAGACATTATTTCTTAGGGAAATAAAAGACAAGATTTTGATAGTGCAAATCTATGTAAATGACATCATATTTGGCTCTACTGACGACAACCTCTGAAAAAAGTTTTCCAAACTTATGCAAGGGAAGTTCGAAATGAGCAGTATGAGAGAGCTGATGTATTTCTTAGGACTTCGGGTGAAACAATCTGATGATGGAATTTTTATCTCTCAGACAAAATTCACTAAGGAGTTAATTAAGAAATTCGGAATGGAGAACGCAACCTCTATGAGGACTCCAATGGGTTCAGCTATGTCTCTGGACAAGGATGAGAAAGGGAAACCTTTTGATGAAACTAAGTACAGAAGCATAATTGGATCATTGCTCTATCTTATTGCTAGTAGACCAGATATAATGTTTTCAACATGTGTGTGAGCTAGATTTCAAGTGAACTCTAAAGAATCTCCATACGCTGCTGCAAAGCGGATTTTGAGATATCTTAAAGGTACACCAAATCTTGGCTTATGGTACCCAAGAAGTAATGATAGCAAACTAATTGGTTTTTCAGATGCAGATTTTGTAGGAAGCAAAGATGATAGAAAGAGCACTTCCGGGACTTGCGAATTCCTTGGAAGAAGGCTCATTTCATGGAGCTGCAAGAAGCAAAATTATGTCGCAATTTCAACGGCCGAGTCAGAATACATTTCTGTTGAAAGTTGTTGCGCACAATTACTGCGGATCAAAAATTAACTTGAAGACTACAATATGGAGGTCAAGGATATTCCTCTGTTCTGTGACTCCTCCAGTGCAATTGCAATAGCCAACAACTCAGTCTCTCATAGCCGGACAAAGTACATTGAGCTGCGATACCACTTCATCTGGGAGCATGTGGAGCATGAAGATATCAATCTCCAATATATTCCAACTGACAGGCAGGTTGCAGACATTTTCACGAAGCCACTGGACGAGGCCAAGTTCTTGTTCTTCAAAACAGAACTTGGCATGCTCAAAAAGAAAGAATGAAGAAAGAGGGCTGAAGAAAAGTGCAATATCGGGCTACACTTCACAAAAATCAGAAAAATCAAAGTCAGGGATTCATTTCTCAAGTACATCACTAATTCTCTAGAAGAATATCTTTTATACTCCAGAACAACAGACTTACTACTCGAAAACATTAGACTTACTTCTCGGGAAAAATAGTTCTACTCGAGAATGAGAGTTCGTCTACTCGAGAACAAGATTGCTTCTACTCGAGTAATAATTTTCTTCTTCTCGAGAACTATTATCCCACTCGAGAAATCAGATGGAAAATCAGTATCAAGTTCAAATTTTTGATATTTGCACCTGTACAAATTCACCCGTCTTACTCCAGGTAACTTAGCATTATTTATTTCATTAATCATTAAGATTTAGTGTAAATATGTATATAGATTGTCCAGAAATTTCTTATTCCTGAATTTCAAAACCCTGTTCTCGAGAAAAACTCTTCAACTTCTCCGTCTCTATCGCTCTGCCACAAACAAGCCTATTTCTCTTCTCGCTGGACAGTAGACACTTCATTCCTCAATCAATGGCCTCCACATCCAAGTTAGGCATCAACAGTGAACTCATCTCCACCAGAATCGACAACATTTCTGATGATTTCAGAAACATTCTCATCTTGCTCGACACCGCCGGATTATCTTTCGTTCTGGAACACCCGTGAAAAGTTTTAATTTCTGATGTAGAGGAATTCTACCAACATGCTAAGATCAAGTGCAATGGGAAAGTACTGAAGTCTAAGGTTCGTGACTTCAAAATCAAGAAGTCTTCTAACTCTGTTTCACAATTTTGCGGCTGCCAGTTATCGACATGGAAGGTGATCTTATAAGCTCAGACTATAAAAGGCTTATGGATTTTGTGGACTTCCCGACTCTATTGTTATCATTCGCTGATCGCATATGAATGTAGAAAGTAAATTACTCGCAGATATTCTTGGAAAAATCCTTCTCTGCAGGACCAGTTCTATCAGCTACATCACTACAGAGTTCTTCGATATGATGACTGTCGTTATCTGCATGAAGAAGTTTCAGTGGGGGATGATGCTTTTCGACAGAATCAAGGCAAGCATCAAGAGCCCTAATTATGGCAGAATTTTATCTTTTTACCTAAGCCAGATGATGCCAGATGTCTTCATTATGGATAAGGGCATGGCTCTGCATCACATGAAGAAAGTCTCAATCACCTCCATCCAAAGATGGAAGATCAAGCTTCAGAAATCCAACCAAGCACTAAGAACAGAAGAAGATGAAGTCAGGACTCCATCTCCCCCTTCTCATCAAATAACTGATCTTGTTATTGAGGGGGATCCTGCTCCATCTGGCCAAGATCAGCCTACTCAAATTCCAACTCCTGCTCCAGTCTATACAGAAATTCCAGCCCATGTCTCAACTTCACTTGTTGCTGATGTACATACTGTTCTAGAAGATGATACAACTCCATCAACTGCTGCAAAAGACACCTCTCTTCAAGCAGATAATTCAGAATTTATTGCTGCAGATTTACCTGACTTAGAAGTTCTAACAGATGCTCAAGTGAATGATCAAATTCTGTCTACAGATGATGACATTAACAAGATGATTGAGGAGCTCACATCCAAAGAGCCTCTATCCCCTGTACCTGAAGAACATTCCCCTGAACAAGACCAGTCTCCTCATTCAGAACATCCATCAGAACCTGAACCATCTCCAAAGCCACAATCTCCTGTTCAGGGGGAGAAAGATGAAAATATAGTTTTTCTTTCTGATACTGAAGAAGAAATACCTGCTAAAAATGCTGAACCCCCTCTTCCTAGTCTACATTTCAACATTCCCACCATATTAGCCAAAGACGCTGAAGATGCAGACACTACAGTCAGAAGTAAACAAACTTCTACCTCTACAGTACTCATTGAAGAAATTGTCCCCTGGATTGTTCCAGTTCTACCTACTCCACCTCTTCAAACTGAAATTCTATTTGAATACAAAATCTTGAATAAGATTGAAGCCATGATGGCTGAGAAGAGAAAATATTTTGATACTTCTCTTAAAGCTGTAACTGATAAGGTAACTGCCTTGGAGAAAGAGATGAGCAGAGGATTTGCTGAAATCCAAAACAATACAGATGAATTCCAAAGGCTTTTACAAATTGGAGGGAAAGCTATAGATCACACCATTACCAACATTGGTGAGGTAATGGAACAATCTATCACTCTTGCAAATAATCATATACAATTAGAAAAGATAGCTCAAGAACACAACTTCAAAATATGTGAAGAAGTTGGGACTTGCAAAGAAGAAGTCATTAGCACCCTATCTGTAGAAGTCAGAAAGGAGGAGGATTTAGTGAAAGAACAGCTAGAGAAGAAAGTTCAAACAATGAAAGATCAATGAGATGGTCAAATAAAAGAAATTCAAGCATCAGTACTAAAGGAAGTTAAGAGCACAAAGCTTTATACATATGATACTACAATATGGATGCATAATCAACTTTTCCCTGACCTCTAAATTGACCCTTCTGCACGCCCTCCTGCAAGCATGTATATAAATAGGCCTACATTCTCTCCAGGGCCTGAATATTTTGAAGCTCCACTTCGTCCTGAGACTTATGAACAAGCATGTGATCTTGAACAGGCTAATGTGCCTCCTCAAGTATTTCCTGACATACAAAAATCTAAAAGAAGAAAGTATGGTGATGGTGCCTCTGCTAGCAGGTCTACTCCCATGCCAGAGCATGTTGAAAGAGAGTTTGCTGAAGCATGGAGCCCAACATCAAAATCCATCATTCTTGATACTTTAAGATTGGTTGTGGAATTCAGTGGACACAAGGATGATTACTACTCTCATACTGAATGGATGCAATATGAAAAATCCATGACTCTCAGAAGACTACATGATAAAAAGTACAGTCGAGATGATCCAACTGCTCCTCCCAGGCTAGCCAAATATTTTCCAAAGCCATACATGTATTTCCAAAGACAAGAAGACAAACTTCAAAAGCAGCAACAACAACAGACCAAAAAGGGATAAAAGATGATAAATGTCTTATATATGAGAAATTTTGTGGAATAGACTTTTCCTGGACAATTTCCATATATATACATCTCTAAGTTTTGATGATTTATATCTTTTGTTGCATAGCATTTGTCATTATTATTTTGCTTACTAGTTACTTTATTTGTTTATTTGGATATAATTCACCTTAGTGTCGAGGGCTCTGATTTCTACAAATAGGGGGAGATTGTTGGGTATTGTATCCACAATAACCCAGATTTGTATGAAGTCACCCTTGAACTAAGATGGATTAAGTTTGTATTTAATGCTTTTTCTAATTAAGTGTTTGCAGGATATAATTGCCAGGTGTAGACCAATGTCAGTCTACAATGAATCACCAAACACATGATCATACAATGTAATCCCTCATTGCATGATCCATGGTGTTGACTCATGTGTATCCTCTCTATTGGGACACACTTCTTTTTTCAAGCACTAAAGATATGGAAGAAACGATGGTTGCTGAATTTCTTGAAGAAAAACAATTTTCAGACTTACAAAATTTTTCTAAATATTATTCTCGAGAAGAACTTATAATACTCGAGTAGAATTATTTCTTAGTACTCATGTAATCTCAGTCATGTATTCGAGTAGCAGAAGATGTTATCGAGAAAGTCTAATGCAGTTCTCGAGAAAGCCATGTGTACTCGAGTATATCATACTTCTCCTTCTCGAGTTACCTCAAATTCAAGTCAAAATTTCTCTAAGTCTTTTTCTCAAGATGCCGATGACGTTTCTCGAGAAGGCCAGAATCTTTTCTCGAGAACCAGATGTTATTTATCTAGACCCAGAAGTTATTTCTCGAGACCCAGAGATTGTTTCTCGAGATGCATTATTGTTCTCGAGTAATAGAGGAGTCGTTGTCGAGTAACAAGTCTATTATTTCTCGAGATACCAGAATTCCACCTCTATATTTTTCTGAAGTATTTTTCTCGAGAACTCTATACCTCTTCTTGAGAAACAGATATTTCTTCTCGAGAACACTTACCTCTCTCGAGAAATGAAGTTCTGTTTTCTGAAATTCCCTAAGTTTTGACGGATTCGATTTCAAATTTCATTAAGACTTGATTGGTCCACGTGGCTATCATTTAATGTGATTATGACTGTTAGGCAGGTCCTATAAAAGGTCTTATCATAATCTACTAACCCTAACAAGAAGTTTTCCAAGTTTCTGAATCTTTCTAAATTTTCTAAATTTTCTAAATCAAGAAGCGCTGCCGCCGCTCTGTCTTCATCACCGATCTTCTCTCTTGATCCAAGAGATTCAGAACAAGAAGTTTCAACAGATCAGGATTTTCAACATCAACAGCTCTATTCCTTGATCGTGCTGATTCTAAAGTTCTCAAATCCAAGGCTTCTCAGATTTCTTCCTCAACTTTTCTGATAAGGGCTGTTCAATTTTTCAAAAAGGAAGAAGCCAAGTTCGACCAGATCTGTGATGATAAGACATTGTATTTCTGATTGTAAATTCATTTTATTGTTGTAGGAGTTATTCTTCGAGTCTTGTAGGAGTTTTACTTCGAGTTGTAGGAGTTATTCTCTGAGTTGTTGTAGGAGTGGTTTTTGCTCCGAGTTGTAGGAACTTTGTTCCGAGTTGTAGGATTATTTTCAATCCGAGAGAATAGTGGAGTAGCCGAGTCTAGTGCGTTGCTAGATTGGTGAGGTGGAAAGTGGATATACTCATGGTTGGGGAACCACTATAATTCTTGGTGTCGTCTGTATATGCTTGTTTACTTTATGTGCATCGCTCGTATAAATTTTTATTCCGCAAAATGACGCAGAACTCACCTATTCAACCCCTCTAGGTGATTTAGGTAGACAACTTAAATATTTTAAGATCATATGTGATCCTGCGGCATAGCTATTTTGGCATAATACTATATTATTTATAAAATACAACGGTATTTACAATACTGTAACCTTTTGCGTTAACCTATGGTATGATGGGTTCGGGCGCCGTGATCTTGGGTGAGAGTAACGCGCTCAAATATCTCTCAAAACAAGGACCCCATATCCGCTCATAAAATCGCCAAGTGCTCTTCTCTTCTTCAAGCACTTCCTGTGCCCATAGGTGCTTGCTCCACCTCTCGTGACGTCCCCTCTATTTGTTGGCGAGAAAGTGGGCCTAGTCGTCATGAGGTATTCGGTTTTCTGAGCCTAGCTGGTGTCGGCATTTGTAAGGCACGAATTAACTCCCAACCATCGAACGACCTACTAAATCCGAGAGCAACCCCTCATTGTTCTCAACAATAGAACATCAGTGGTGCCAATCTATCTAATAAGTGTCAACATCACATATCTCCTGTTGCGAGTAATCTAATGGCGGTGTATTAATTGCAGCAGCCATGTATTTTGGATTATAATTATAAATAACATCATTTGTGTAATAAGGAATTAAGGATCATTAAGAAATGAGTAATAAAAATAGCTCTCGTTCCCTCTCCTATTGTTCGTCTTTCTTCCCTAGCCACCCTCTTGGCTCTTCGTTTATAAAATAGGCGATCATTATATATTTGGTGCTCTCGTTGAGAGCTGGTTTGTCAACAATATGATAGATGTCCACAAATCAAAGGATGGGCCCACACAAAAGAACATCGACTTCAGAAATGCTCTCCAAGGAGAACATCAAGTCAGGAATAATCAAATTGAAGATCTACACCCACAATTCACCGCCAAAATATAAGTAAGGAGAACCTCTTAGTTCAACGGATCTTGGAATCTTGGGAATTAGCCTCAGAACAGGTGACATAACACATTTCTTCCTTAAAGCAAGGAATGACTGTTGGAACATGGGTTCTACGTATCTTTAGTTTGACAATAACAAATCTTATATTGTATTTAATCTCTAGATGTTTTATGGTGCAAGTTACATGTACAATAGGAGATAATACTAAACACATCGACTAGAAGAATGCATATCGACTTGAAGACATTGTTGTCTCGACATCATATCGACTAGAAGACTACCATGTGTAGATAATACTATTGTGTCATGGTAACGCATACCGACTTGTCAACTCTCTATCGACCAGCCTGCATATATTGGCTTGAAGACATCACAGATCGGCTTAAAGACTACCGCATAATGATAACGTTATATGGCCATAGTAACAGATATCGACTTGAAGACAATGTCGTCTACACTTCATATATCGAATTCTTTGACGTCTACACTCCATATGCTGACTAGAATCTCATCTATCTCCGACGATAGAAATTGCCACTGGCGGTAAAGATTCTCCATAAATGGAAAGTTTTTGGTTGGTCAGCAAATTTGAAAGAAGCAAGCATCGCGCAGAATGGATGACTGCTGCACGGCGATAATGCTATCACGTAACCCATTTTAGGTAAACAAAGCTTTGGAAAACACGCGAGTCACGAGAATCAAATCTGACGAGAGAATCATGAAGAGCCCCAAACTACCACGTCGCGTGAATGCTAACGTACCACACTATCTACCTTCCAACAATGCCACTGAATGTTGCCAAAGGAGGAATCTAGACACAGGAATTTTTGCAACCATTGTTAGGATGCCATGTCAACGCTATCTCTGGCGATAACTCATGAATATATACTTATTCTCCATGTCATTGTTTTCTGGAAGATGACCTGATGCATATCTAAGAGCGAAACTGTGTGTGGGTTTCCAGAACTCCAGAACAAAAGGCTCCTTCCCTTTGAATATAAAATCCAACGTTGATTCTACTCCAGCATGAAGATTGATCGACAGATTCCGCACTGCTTCAGTAAGACTATTTTGAGCAAATCTTTATCGACAACTATATGGAATACAATAGGAAGTCCTTGTGTTATTTCAAACTCTTAATCTATATTATTTATCTTTTATAGTGGTGTCGAGAATCGCCTCTTGTGTAGGCGTCAAAGTCCGGTGTTGGACTTTGGGGAAATCGCCCTTGTGTGGAGTCAACATCCTTGTGTGGTCTTAGGGAAAATCACCCTTGTGTGGGGTTGGGATCCTTGTGTGATCTCATGAGTGGAGCCTCGCGGAGGTTGCTCAATCCGGGTTTGGATTGAGGAAAGGGTGTGTCGATCTTGTAGTGAAACAAGTGAGGGAGCTGACCGGTCCTTGAGAGAAGGATCGAGATAGAAAACACAAGAGTAAAAACCATCGCCTTAATCTGAGCGTTAGAGGATCTTCATCATTGTAATCATCCGCCTTGTTATATATATATATATATATATATATATATATATATATATATATATATATATATATATATATATATATATATGTAAAAGAAAACCCATATTAATTATCCGTGAATGATTTTGAACTCTAGTTCTTTAAAATATATCATGATGATCTAATTCATATTACATATCTAACAATTGAGTAAAGGAAAATTTGCACGAGATGCTGAATATTCAATCTTTGAATTATAATTGTGTTTCTTCAAAAGTTATCTTAAGTGATAACTTATTAGCATGTACGTTAATTGTCAGAGAATTTTAAAACCTTATTCATCCCACCCCTCCAAGGTTGACTACATATCCAAGAATGATGACTCAATTTAGTAATCTCCAATGAGTAATGGAGTCCAACAGTCCTACGATTCATCATCAGCCTTAAGTAGTATGTATCTCTGACTCAGCCAACTAATAGACTCCCTTGTTCAAATCCTTCAAGAAATGAAATCCAGGCTGTACCTTCCCATTATATTAATTCTGTTCATGTTCAATGCACAAGATTCTCTGAGGTAGATCCCACAGATTGGCTCTATGAATTACACCTTTTTTTGAATATAACACAGTTAAGGTCCAAGACTATTTACTCTTATTCGCACTCCACCTGAATAAACCACATCAAGCTAGTATCAGGCTACCTTGCGGGATCATCCAATGTTAACTTTCCCTTTATTTGTATATGCTTTACAAAAAAGGTTTGGTTCATCCCATTGGAACACATATTAAGTTATAGCAAATAACTATGGTATTAGCTTATAAAAAAAGCCTTTGAAGATCTTAGTGCTAGGTACACAGCTTATGGCAAAAATTCTTCATTGGAATGTTCGTATGTAAGTTAAAACCCTATATCAATCGAGTTGTGTTAACACAAAAACCTAGAGAATTACATGATGCCTTTTCCTTAGCGTAAATGTACGAAGATCAAAGTCTAGATGACGAAACCTAATTATCACAATTCTTAGAAAACTATGCCCAGGGGGAATTAGGAAACTAATCAAATATAACATATTGAAGCCATCTCTCGCACCCAACCAATCATACAATTAATTAATATAGATTTACAACAAAAAGGGGGAAAGGACATTGTCATAATTGTGATGAAAAGTATATCTTGGGGCATAAGGTAAAGGAGCACTATTATACTCTCAAGGTGTAGATGATGATGAAGACTAGCCCGAAAACAAAATAACCCTTGTTGAGATTGACCTAAAAAGCAATACCTAGGGGGTTAGTATTCAAGCATTGTCTGGAGAACCCTCTAAACAAGGGATAAGAATAACAACCCGCACAGATAGATTTCCCTTAGAAGTCTTTATTGATGGGGAAAGTTCCTATAACTTTATTTCTGCTCAGGTTGTATCATCTCCATTCCCACTAGACCCCTAGTGTGTGTTAAGATGTGGCGTTTGGTGGACCATGTGAGTTAGGGCAAGGAGGTGACCCTAGGACTCATTGAGTTGAGGTGAACTCACATAGGGCTCATAAGAGAGAACAAGTCAACCTAGGTCAAAATTCCCCCAAATTGAACTCACAAGAATAAATTGACCTCACCACAGGGTCCCTAACCCTAAGGGAGTCCCAATTCACACTATATTACATGATTTGGTCAACCAAATTAACCAAATTGACCAAAGTCAATCTTGGACAAAAATAGACCAATTCAACATCATTAGGCTCAATTGAACTTCAGCATATCAAATTGGACTTACCCATACTATCCTAACCACTAAGGGAAGTCAGTAGGTCAATAATTACTCAATGGTTTCACCTAATTTTAAATAATTGACCAAAGTCAACTCTTGGTCAACTTGTCAAATTCAACTCAATCAAGGTTCAATTGGTCAAATAGACCTCACCCCAGCCTTCTAAAATCATTAGGGACCCAATGGACCAAAAGCACCATGAATGAGTCATCCAATTTATCCAATTTGACCAAAGACAACTCTTGGTCAAATTAGGCGTAAAATGGAAAATGTGGAAATTTGATTAATTTACATGAGCTAAGGCCTGCATGGGCATCCCACTCTATGGCCCATGACCATATTTACCACACATGCCATCCAATTTATGGAGGTGGTGACATGGTATGGTGGATTTAAGATTTTCTCCAATTTTTGGGAGAAATTCAATGGGGGCATTCATGGATTAAATGTTAATAAACATCCAAATCCTCTTTCAAATTAACCCATTCATCTTCCCATTAAGTTCTAGACCGTTTTCCAACCTCCCCATGCCAGTAGGAGGGGAATTCAAAGAGTTTCACCTTGGCCGAAATTCCCCATTAATGACATTCCACCATTAAGCCCCCCTCTTCAAAATTGACCCTCTCATCATCTTCAGAAGCAGGAGAGGAGTCAAAATAGACTCTTACATCGTTGTTGGGTCAAAAATCAAAAATAAAAGGGATGCCCATCAAAGGAATACACTCGGATTTTCAGAGGAGTTCTAATATACAGAAGTTGCTTGTTGATTTATATGATCGAAAATAAAAAAACTCTAAGGAGTTTTCAGCAAGAATAGAAATCGATATCTTTTGTAGAAGGTGGAGTAACAGAGCACTCAAGAAGGTTGTTGTTCATCTTCAAGGCTATTGCTTCTAACACTGTTACATTAAAGCTTGAAGAAACAGAGCTCTGCATCAGTTCTTCTCAGCACTAGCAGAACTTCTTTGAAGATCTATAATCTTGTAGTTGTGAAGAGCTAGGACAAGGTTTACTCAGTTTAGGAAGGTGAGTCATGTAACATTCCTCAAACAACTAGACTCCTAAGAGTGGTTTTGTCATGACTAGGTCATGACAAAACCCTAGGAAGCTCAAGAGACCAAGTGAACTTAGACTTGAAGGTGAAAACCACATTGGTCTATAAATAGTAACTTCCAATTACCCACCCTAGGGTTTGACTTTAGGGCTTCAACTTGACTCCAGGACCCCACCACAACACCCCTAACTCTTTAAGAGGTCCATAGGGTCACCAAGGACCCATTGTGGTCAACCCCAAAGGTCAATTTGACCAAAGTCAACTCAACCTAGTTTAGGTCAAATTAACTCAAGTTGACCTAACGTAGCCCAATCCATTTGGGCTAAGCCATATTTGAATGGCCCACTAGCTCTAGGATGTTGATATTTACCTAAATGCCACTCAAATTTCTGGAAATATTGACTAGGAGAGAGAAAGTGATTGCACAAAACTATATCCGCAAACGATAACGACAAGTGTATCATATCAGAAGTGGTATATGTTTTATAAAAACCATGGTCGTATTAGACTCGGGGTGGTTGCGTAATTCTACTTTGAAAATCGCTATTATCTTATCAATTAGAAAGTGAAGTTTGGGTTGTGATTAGCAAAAACTAGCGACGCTAATTGAATTAATTTGATGGGTTAAAAGCTAGTACCCGATCGTTGAATCACCTCGGATATAGAGAATAATGAAATGTAAATAAAGGGCAATTCTCTTGTTGAAGAGGCTTTGACCGTGGAGGTTCCCGAAGCATGAACGCTCCTCTCTCGAGGATTAGGTTCAACTAGGCTTAGCTGTATCGATCGAACTTTCGTTCTCAAATCGCATCGCCGAAGACTTGCTTTAGGTAGTAAACCTCGCTATTGGATTTTAATCCAATGCGAAAGAGTTACGTCGACCTCTCTTGAGGGTTGCATTCTATTCTTTTTACCAATGAGTGATCGATTCGCCTTACGATCCTCTCGGCCAACTAAAGAGCGAAAACTACTTTGAAAACTATATAAAATATATAGCCACAATGAATTGATCAACGTTAAATCTCAAGCGCTCAACAAATTTAGAAAAACAAAAATAAAATCATAGCAAAAATTAACTCATCATCGGATCATCGCGATCAAGCACTAAAGAAATTAGTTACTCATGAAGATGAGAGAATTATTATTATAAAAATGACTCATGTAAAAGTAGCAAACACGCAGCTAACAAGCAACTAATAAACAAGCAGAAATTTGAATAATTGAAAGTTTTATTATCCAAAAAGATATCATTTACAAAAGTATGACCTCCTTTTTATAGAATGGAGGAGATAGGGGAGAGTACAAACAAACAATGTGAGACTAAAAGATTACAGGGCTGAGCGACTAGAAATTAAAGATACCGCACAGGCCGCGCGGTTAGACAAATGGGATAACCGCTCGGCAACTCCAGCAGGAAGAGAACACGCCGCAATAGGAGATCGCTAGACCGCCCGGTCTCCAAGCTTCTGAGAGATACCGCCAGACCGCTCAGACTACAAACAGTAACAGTCTGAACACGAACCTGCTGGAAAGGAACCGCTAGACCGCGCGGTCAACAACCCGCCAGACTAGACCGCGAGGCCGCCCGATCTAACACTTCAACACTCCCCCTCAAGCTGGAGCATAAATATCAATCATGCCCAGCTTGTCACAAATGTGGAAGAAGGAAGTAGAAACCGGTTTTGTGAAGATATCCGTCAATTCTTTGTCGAAGGTGACAAACAGAGTACAAATCTGTTTCTTCAAAACCTCTTCCCGAATGAAGTGGCAGTAGACTTCTATATGTTTTGTTCTCTCATGGAAGACCAGACTTTTGGATATGCATATATCGGCCTTGTTGTCACAGAACATAGGAAGAGGATAGTCGTAGACTTCTCCTAGGTCAAGCATGAGAGCCCACAACCATTTTAACTCACACGTGGTTGACGTCATACTCTGGTATTTGGCTTCTGCACTGGATCTGGAGACAACACACTATTTCTTGCTCTTCCAACTCACAAGATTTCCTCCAACAAAAGTACAAAAACTTGTTGTAGATTTACGATCGCCTTTATCATCCGCATAGCTTGAATCTGAGTAGGCTTCAACCCTCAGATGACCATTCCTCTGAAAGATTAGCCCTTTGCCCGGTGCTGCTTTGACATACTCTAAAATCCTCAAGGCAGACTGAAGATAACACTCTCTGGGAGCTTGCATAAACTGACTAACCTTACCTACAGCATAGGAGATGTCGGGTCTGGTCATCGTGAGAAAGATGAGTTTGCCCACCAAATGTCTATACCTCATGACATCAGATAGAAGAGGCGAGTCATCTATCCATATTTTGTCTTCTCCAATAGCCATGGGAAACCGGGCTGGTTTGGCACCTGTCAATCCTGCCTCTTGTAGAAGATTAAGAACATACTTCCTTTGGGAGAGAACCAACGAGTCAAGCTTTCGAGAGATTTCTATCTCCAAAAAGTATTTCGGGGAGCCCATATCCTTCGTGACCAGGTGTTGACGGAGGTGTTTCTTCGTCAAGTCCACCCTAGCTTGGTCATCGCCAGTAAGAAGAATATCATCCACATACACTGCCAAAACCACCAGTCCCGAGGCAGTTTTGCGAATAAATAAGGAGGGATCGACCGAAATCCTTGCAAAGCCGATGGTAGCCACAATGCCACTGAACTTGTTGAACCACGCCCGAGGGCTCTGCTTTAGGCCATAAATGGCCTTCTTCAAACAACATACTCTCGTCTCCACCTGAGCAACATACCCAGGAGGTTGCTCCTTATAGACGTCCTCCTGAAGATCCACATAGAGAAAGGCATTCTTGACATCAAGCTGGGAAATAGCCCAATCCCTGTTGACAGCCACAGAGAGAAGAACCCGAATGGTGCTGAGGCGAGCAACCGGAGATAAAGTATCAAAGTAATCAACGCCATAAGTCTGAGTGAAGCCTTTGGCCACCAGTCGGGCCTTGTAGCGATCCACAGTGTCGTCGGGGCGAAATTTCACAACAAACACCCAGCGATAGCCAACCATATCAGTACCCACTGGTGGAGGAACAAGGGTCCAAGTACCCCTTTCAGTAAGAGTAGCCATTTCTTCATCCATGGCAGATTTCCAATGAGGAATATCAAGAGCCTCTTGGTAGGTGCGGGGAGTGGCAGTAGCTGAGATAGCCAAAGCAAAACACCTGCGAGAAGGAGAGAGCTGATCATAGGAAACAACTACCGCAAGCGGGTGTTGAGTACATGCCCGCACCCCTTTGCGAAGAGCAATGGGAAGATCCAGGTCGACGCATGCCTCAGTGACCGGAGCGTCCGTGGCGGAAAAGGCTGGCCCGGGACTAGAGAGACGGCTGCAGAGAAGAGGGAGAAGGTGGAGGGGGTAGGACGGATAGAGGAGGAGACAGATGAGGAGATGAGGGAAGAGGGAAGACGTCGATAGGCGTGGAAGGAACAGAGAGAGATAGTGGAGAAGCAGAGACATCAGGAGGAAGAGGGGATTCAAGAGAGAAGTAGGAGGCATTCTTGAAGAAGGTCACGTCTGCGGACACAAATTGTTTGCGCAGAACGAGGTCAAAACAATAATAGCCTTTTTGAGTGGTAGAGTACCCCCAAAAGACACACTTGGTGGAACGGGGGGAAAGCTTGTCGGGGGTAGCGGGCGGAGCATGGACAAAAGCCATACACCCAAAGACACAGAGAGGGAGAGGAAATGGTTTGTTGGAACACCCTATTACTAATTTGGGTCAGGATCACTATGTCTCTAGGAATCTTTGCTTGACCTTCTGTATAGCTCAATAGGTCAATTAGAATTGAGTCTAAGGGTTAGAAGTCTAGGTTTGGAAGCTGCCCTGAAGACCAAGATTTTCTGTCTGGAGACTAATTTTGATCGTCGAGCTCAGCACGACGATTCGTCGAACTCCGGTCGACGATCGTCTAGCTCAACTTCGACAGATCGTCGAACTCCATTCGACGATCGCTGAGCTCAACTTCATAATATCGTCGAACTCCATTCGACGATCGGTGAGCTCAGTTCGACGATTTTGACTCTGCTTTGGAACTTTATCTCTGAGCTCAGTTCGACGATCTTTGAGCTCAGATCGACGATTATTTTGCTGCTTAAGATTTCCAGATCGCTGAGCTCAGCTCGACGATAGTAGAGCTCAGTTCGACGATTTCAGATAACTTCCAGATTCAAATTCAAATCAGTTAGGAGTTATTCTGCAATTAATTCAGAGATTTGCTAGCCGTTTTCATTCAATTCTGGACCAAGTTTCAAGGGATTTTTCAAGGAATGTTTCTGTGAACCTTCCTCTAGAAGAGATTATGCAATTAAGGATGCAATCAATGCAGACCAACAGCTATCCTTGACAGAGAATAATATTCTATTCTGTACCAGAGAATAAAAGACAGGATTTTTGAATCTCTCAAAATAGAGCACACACAATGCAGATTACAGAGACACAAATTGTTTGCTCAGTTTTCAAATCTTCAGATCTCTTTTAGGTGTCAAGGCCAACATATTCCAGACTCCAGAATTCAACAACTATTGCTGAAATATCTTCTGCTGGAGTTCAATGAAGGCCTTTCACAAAGCTTCTCTTTGAGTGGTAGAGTACTCTCAAAGACTGACTCACAAACTTGGTGGGAGCACCTTGGCTCATTGGTGGGTGGGTGGGGCAAGCTTATCACGTGAGTAGCGGACGGAGCGTGGACAAAGGTCGTACACCCAAAGACACAGAGAGGGAGAGGATATGGTTCCTTGCTGGGGTAGAGAATGGAGAAGGGGGTCTGGCCGTGGAGAACCGTAGAGGAAGACGATTGATGAGATAGCAGGCGAGGAGCATAGCGTAGCCCCAGTAGGAGCGGGGCACTTGCATCTGCGTCATGAGAGTGCGAGCGACATCAAGGAGGTGACGGTTTTTACGCTCCACCACCCCATTTTGCTGGGAGGTGTAAACACAGGTGGTCTGATGAACAAGACCATGTTGCAAAAAGTAGGAGGAAAACTCATGACAAAGATACTCCTTAGCATTATCAGAGCGAAAGACTTTAATAGAAATGCCAAATTGAGTTTTAATCATGTAATAAAAAGATTGCCAGATAGAAAAGAGTTCAGAACGATCTTTTAATAGATACACCCAGGTACATCTAGAAAAATCATCAATAAAAGTTACAAAGTAGGAACTACCCTGACCAATGATGAGGGTAGGAGCAGGACCCCAGACATCAGAATGAATGAGATCAAACGGGCGAGAGGAGCCACAACCTTGCTTCGGTGAGAAGGAGGAGTGATGATGTTTGACAAGCTGACACGCATCACAGTTGAGCGGAGGATTGGTCGGAGGTAAGTGGGGCAGAAGCTGTCGAAGAATCCGAGGAGGAGGATGTCGAAGACGAAGATGACATTAAAGTAGATCTGTAGAGGAGGAGGAGTAGGCGGACAGAGCGGAAACATTATCGAGGAAGTAGAGGCCGCCGCTCTCAGGCCCAGTAGCAATCATCCGCTGGGTCCTCGAGTCCTGGAAAGAACGAGAAGTGGGAGTGAATAAGACGGAGCACTGAAGTTGCTTGCATAAAGTAGTAACAGATAATAAATTGCACGGGAACTTCGGGACATAGAGAGTGTCCTCCAAGCGAAGCGACGGGGTGACTTGAACCATGCCCGTCCCATGAACTGGGGAGGGCAAACCATCCGCCACACGAACCGGGGGCAATCGGTCATTCGTTTCAAGTAGAGAGAAGCAATGAGGGTTGCCGGTTATGTGATTTGTAGCACTAGAGTCAATCAGCCATTTACCTTGGGTAATGACGTGGGCACTACCTGAAGTCGTGACCATAGAGGCAGACGACCGAGGAGGCGGTGGTTGAGGAAGATGCATCACCGGAAGGGAGAAGATGAGGATGTTTCTGCCAGCAACGGTCAACAAAATGGCCGGTACGACCACAGTGAGAGCAAAGGAACCTGGATGACCCGCGCCCGCCTGAGTGGCTACGGCCACTAGCCCCCCCTGAGTTTGGTGAGCATAGGAGTCCTGGGAAGGAGGGGAGGACAACATAGGATGCTGGAGCAGCGAAGTAACAGCGATAATGCGAGCCGCGGTGGCATCCAAAGTGGGAGACTCCGTGTAACAGCCCAAAGTCTGAAATTGGCAAAACATTGGGTGACACGGCCTGGTATACGGGCGTGTTCCAGGGCGTGCCCCGCTAGGGTTGCATCATGAGGCGCGAGGTCGACGAATTTGCGGTCGACGAAGTGTCGCAGGGCATGTCCCGCTGTGTCGAGAGTTCGATGATTTTCTCTCGAGTAAGTGCTCTCGAGTAGGTCTCGAGTGGGTGACACGCCCTGTGTCACGGGCGTGAATAGGCTGACACGGGCGTGACATGGACGTGTCATCTTGGCATGGATAAGTTTGGATAAGGCGGTTCGTGCATCGCTTTGGGGACACGGCCTGTGACACGGGCGTGTCACAGGGTGTGTCAGGGCCGAAACATGATGTTTCAGTGTTTTTCTGCCGCGTTGATTTCTCTGTCCTGGATCCAAGGGTTAGGCTTTATCCATGTGGATTTCTGGCCGAGATCTGAGGTTTAAGCCCTTCCTCTTCTTCCGGTTATTTCTGTCCTGGATCCAAGGGTTAGGCTTTATCCATGTGTTTTTTCTGGCCGTTGATTTCTTTGTCCTGGATCCAAGGGTTAGGCTTTATCCATGTGGATTTCTGTCTTGGATCCAAGGGTTAGCCTTTAGCAGCAGTCCATCCATTCCGCTCATGTACTACCTGCAAATTGCCATCCAAGCCAAAACAGAAAACAAAGTATCGGTCAGCATTCACTGACCCATTATAACGACCCTACCCCCTACCCGGGGCAGTGGTTCGTTCCCTGTATGCATTGCCATCATCTATCATCAAGCATCATCAATCATCATATGTATCATTCTCTTTATCAATCTATCAAGCACATCATATCACAAATGCTGGTATCCACCAGACGCTCCGTGCACTCAGGGCACCTTCTTGGCGTACCGATATCCCAGTCGTACACCGCCGATCAGAGGTTTTAACTTGTTGGTTGACCGGACCTAGTCCACCAGTCTCGCAAGCTGGCGACATCCCTCCCAAACCACTCAGAGGTACTACCTCACAGCATCCATAAACAACCAGAGCAGATCGACCCAACCTATGTGGTGTAGCATTTACTACCAATAGACCCCTCACCTATTCTGATCGACCCACCATTGTGGTGCAGCAAGTCGGCTGCTCGCTTCCCGGGTCATGCCACCAATCGATCCCTTCTAACCAGATCAACCCACCTTAGTGGTGTAGTCGGCCGGGTACTCGCCTCTCGGGCGCACTACCAATTCATCGCTCTTCAACCAGGAGCTTAACCAAAGCCTCCTCACAGGAGCTTACTCCCTAGTTCAGTAAACCAAGGCTTCCAAGCATTGGTAGATACGACCCGTGCCCTGGAAAAGGATTTGAAGCGGGTACAAGAAAAGAAGAAACTAACAGTGGAGAAGCCTGAGTTCAAAGTGCCACCGTCGGAGCAGGAGTTGAGAAGACGAGAGAAGAAAAGTTTTAGGCCTGATGATTCAGCTCCGTCGACTGTTTCTTCGTGGTCGACCTATGGGCAAGGACGTGTTGATACACGTATCTGTTATAAGTGCGGAAAGCAAGGGCATATAGCGAGAGTGTGTTGGAATGCTCCCGCAGGAAGTGAGCAAAAGACAGGTGCGTCGTATGAAGACAAGGGTAAAGCAAGGCCGAGTCATCTGCATCCCGGACGCAGCCTCGATTACATAATTTGGAAGTGCAAGAGCCGCAGAGTTCCATTGGCGAAATTCAGCCTCGAGTGTTTTAATTTGGCTCTTTTGCGAGAAATGCAAAATAAGGAGGCTTAGCGAAAGTGAATCATGATTTGTCTATATCTGATCATTGTATATATTTGATCATGTGTTCTATATGACACAATGTAATTTGGTGCATACTTGGTGTTATGATATCGATCTATGCTGTTTGAGGGATAACATGTTTGTTCATTTACTGAATTGATGGATGAATGTGCACAAGTGAACAGGACAAAGGTTGTTGTAACCTATGGTTTTGATGTTGTAACAAATTGGTTGATGTTTGTATTCCTCTATGCAATTTTGTGGACGAAATTTCTTGAAGGAGGGGAGGGTTGTAACAGCCCAAAGTCTGAAATTGGCAAAAAATTGGGTGACACGGCCTGGGACACGAGCATGTCCCAGGGTGTGTCCCGCTTGGGTTGCGTCGTGAGGAGCGAGGTCGACGAATTTTCGGTCGACGAAGTGTTTGGTGGTTATGCCCTGTAACACGGGCCTGATAGGGGGCGTGTCCCATCGGTTCGACGATTTTGCTTATCGATCGTCGAGCGGAGATCGTCAAACATCGATCGTCGAGCGGAGATCATCGAGCGGCGATCGTCGAGTAGGGGTACACGGCCTGTGACACGGGCATGTCACAGGGCATGTCCCGCTGTGTCGAGAGTTCGACGATTTTCTCTCGAGTAAGTCCTCTCGAGTAGGTCTCGAGTGAGTGACACGCCCTGTGTCACGGACGTGATGTAACGCCCCGAAACTCAAAGGAGCGAAGGGGGACGTTTTGGGCCAGTTTTGGTTTCTGGCTGAAGGTACACGGCCTGGGACACGGGCGTGTCCCAGGGCGTGTCAAGCGTGTGCCGACACTTAGTCGCGAAGTCGTCGAGTTATACTCGACGATTCGTCGAGAATGGGCTCACGGCCTGCGACACGGGCGTGTCGCAGGGCGTGTCGACCCGTGTCGACACTTAGCCGTGAAATCGTCGAGATATACTCGACGATTCGTCGAGAATGGGAACACGGCCCGCGACACGGGCGTGTCGCCGGGCGTGTCGACCCGTGCCGACGATCGACCAAGTGAAATCGTCGAGATTCACTCGACGATCGTCGAGACAAGGCACACGACCTAGGACACGGGCGTGTCCAAGGTCGTGTCATCCAGTCGTCGAACTGCACGCGACGATATGTCGAGACCTTGTACACGGCCTGGGGCCCAGGCGTGTCAAGGTGACACGGGCAAGGACACGGGCGTGTCCTAGAACCCGTGCAGTGCTCGGGTTGAAAACGGGGAAAATCATGGAGTACACGGCCGGCTACACGGCCGTGTCAGCTGGAACACGGGCGTGTCAGCTCGAACACGGGCGTGTTCGATACCCGTGTGAGGGTCCAGGATATTCGATTTTGACGGCGAATGCGGCACACGGCCCTGGACACGGGCGTGTGCCAGGCCGTGTTCGGTCCAGATTGGGCATTTCAGCCCCGAATCGAAGCCGTTCGTTTCCTTGATTGAAGATCCAACGGCTGGGGGTTGTTCCTGAGAGGATATACCCGGGAGTTGACTTGAAATCCATCATTTTTCTTCACTTGATCATCTCTCCAAACCCTTGGAGAAAGAGGAAAGCCATTGGAGGAAGAAGAGCTAGATCCGCCATTGGAGGAGCTTCGGAGCTCCGAATCGCAAGCCGACTCCGGATCCACGGAGGCAACGCAAGTGCGGTGATTTCTATCCGATTACTTTTCGATGGCGCCAAAGAGGAACTCAAGGGTAACGATCCTCACCTTGAGCACTAATAGCTCTCTTTCTTAGCATAGGAAGCCCGCTCTCGCGAGTTTGCGGAGAGTTGGAGGCGTTCCTTCGGGTAGATATGTAAAGTCCCCGTTGTTTAGAGTCCGTATGCGAGAACGGACATAGGCATTTTGGTTGAAGCCTACCCGGACATGTTAGTCCGGATCGGTGATGTTGCATTGCATAAGGCCGGAGAAGACTCCGTGCTATTGGTTGTTTTCGGGTTTTCTACGCGGTAGATTGCAGCAGGGAGCCTTGGGGACTAACCCAAAGGTGCACCCGGAAAACTGGGCGGATACGAGATCTTGCCAACTTGGAGGCCTGAGAGCCAACTCGAACATAACTGAGTTATGTGACTTGCGGTAGAATGGGACTCGGTGAAAGTTTGACCCGCGCAAATGGCTTAAATTGTCGTTGCGAAGTGAGCACGGGTTAGATGGAGCCGTACCCGCTTTATGTCGTCCGGTTAGAGCGACCTAAGGTTACGTGGAACTCGCCGTTGGCATAGATGGGGGTCTTCGGTGGTCAATGGCTTAAATTGACGTGACCAATACCATGAAGACGAATTGCTCATAGGTTTGGCCGTCTTAGTGGCGGTGGTGAGTCCGGAATGTTAATGGATTTAATTGACGTGACATCGTCCGGTTCACCGAGAATGTGCCCTGAGTGCACGGGGCGTGTGGCCTTACGAGCCAACGTCTGTGATGTTATGGCTATGGTTTTATATTACTCGCTTATGCTAAGGAAATGCAGGGAAGGAGCATCACCGCCCGTGTTGGGGGCGGGATCGTTATAATTTGGCCAGCATTGCTGACCGTTGCCTTGTTTTGCCACCGTGCGGTGGATTGTTGCTTGTAGGTGCAGCTGGACCAAGCGGTCAATAGCAGGCTAAAGCCCTTTTTGCGAAGCTGGCCCTCGAAGGCCCAAGTAGAAGTGTTTACTGCTTTATTCATGTATGACCGGCCTGCGAGCCGTGGTTTGTAAAACATGTAATTTTCAAGTGAAACACTTTGTAAGGCCTTAAGACCGATTTTTGGGTGTTTGTATACATTCCTAATTATTGTAATAGTGGACATTCGTGCTCTAATGCTGGGTTCTTGTTTACAACTTTTATAAACTGCTTCCGCTAGAATGCTCTGTGTAGGACGTTGAGATTGGTTGGATGGTTTCCATACGTAACCACCCGGTCTGTCTGTGGTATATGGCGTCGGGCCCCGGCCGGACCTACTGCTATATACTATGCGACGGATAGGGGGTGTTACAATTTGGTATCAGACTACTGGTTTTGGTCGGACTTAAGCTGAATTCGTGGACGAATTCTTTTTAAGGGGTGGTGAGCACATTGTGTGCGTCATCGTTATAACGGTAAAAGAACCCATGAATGTCCACTTAGGAATGAAAATACTCGTGTTTGAGGAACCTGCGTGTTCCTATAATTGTTGTTCGCAATTGTATTTGGTCGCTTAACGGTGTTTTGTACCACTATAGGTGACCGGAAGCGGTGCTGGACAGCCTGAATGTCCGGTTTCTGAGGAGCATAATGCACCCAGTGAGGTGTACGAGCCTCCGCCTTCGTATGAAACCGTTAGAAGGATCGTAGAAGCGGTGTTTACTGTGGCGGGTGCACAGCTAGGAGGAAATGTACAACCCTGCGCCCCTGTTGTGGCTTCAACGCCGGTGGGCGCGATGCAGCAGATGACCTTTGGTAGACCATTGGGGCAGCAGCTGAATATGCATTTAGTGCAGGGAGCGCACACGGTTGAGGAATATTTGCAAGCTTTTCTTATGATAAGTCGCTACCCATGCTTTGAGTCGGATAATGAGCAAGCTACAGTCGATAGATTCTATAATGGCCTACGCGCCGAGTTACGAGTCCTACTGCTAGGACCAAAGTTATTGGGATTCCGAGCCTTGGTGGAATCAGCTAGATCATTGGAGGCAGAGTTGAGGAAGACCCTCCCGATGCCAGCGACCATGGTATCGAACTATACAAACCCCATAAGAGCTGCATCCAGCAGAATGCTGGAGAAAGGGGTTATGAAATCGACTAGTAAAGCTACGTACACTTGTTATACTTGTGGAAAGAAAGGGCACTTTGCCCGAGATTGTTGGAATGGTGCTCGGAAGGGTAAGAAACCTATGTCAGGAGCAGTCAAGGATGTCAGTACAAAGGAAACGACATTCAAAGTGCCGAACACCTCAAAGTCGGCATATCGAAATGGTATAAGAAGCATAGGACTTCGGGTCAAGCTCATTCTGGTGCTTCTGGGTCGACTACGGGTCAGACCCCGGGCACATGTTTCAACTGTGGCGAGCCGGGCATTATGCTCGTGAGTGCCTAAAGCCCTGGAGGAAGCACGCCGTCGTGACAACAGGTATGGTTTATAGATAGTTTTGCTTTAAATACTTGTTATGCATATTAGCTTAGGACTACTGTGCTAAGCTTTGTTGCGACTTTACTTTATCTGCGAGAGCACCGTTCGTTTAGGGAGCTTCGCGTTCCTTTATTAGGAATTTTATTGTGCCTTGGAGTCCCTCCTTCGATGGAAAGAGATAAATTGGATGCGTTATTGTCCAATGGTGCTCATTGTGCGCGGGTAGACGTTGTTGCGCTTAGTTTTGGATTGGGAATCAGGAGTTCGACGTTATATTTGGTATGGACTGGCTCTCGGAGCAGCAAGCCAATATAGATGCGGTAGCAAGGAAGTCAAGCCGGGAGCAAGTCGTGAGATGACCTTTACGGGCTCGAAGAGGTCGAGCAAGATGTTGGCGTTTGCTCTTCAGGTGGTGAAGGCGGTTCGTGCCGGAGCAGAACTGTTCTTTACACTAGTGGAGGTTGCAAAGTCGAAGCCCACTTTGGATTGTATTTTAGTGGTATCGAAGTACCCTGATGTGCTCCCTAGAGATCTTCCTGGAGCCCCGCCTCGATAGGAGATAGATTTCATGTTTGAGCTTGTACCAGGTGCAAGGCCTGTGTCACGCTCTCCTTGTCGGCTAGCGCCTACGGAAATGGCGGAACTGAAAGTGCAACTTCTAAAGTTGTTGGAGCAAGGGCATGTGCATCCAAGTCCTTCGCCTTGGAGCGCACCGACCCTCTTTATTAAAAAGAAGGATGGAAGGTTGAGGCTGCGTATTAATTATCGGGAGCTCAACAAGGTAACGGCAAAGAACAAGAACCCGATCCCAAGGATCGATGACCTTTGTGATCAGTTGGTCGGGCCAACGCCGTACTCTAAAGTAGCCAAGGGAGAGTGATATCCCTAAGATAACGTCCAGTACAGGACACGGGCGCTACGAGTTTAGGGTCAGGCCGTTTGGGCTGACAAATACGCCGTCAGTGTTCATGGATTTGATGAACAAGACGTTCAGGGAGTACTTGGACCATTTCGTGATCGTCTTCATCGACGATATTTTGGTGTACTCGCAAAGTGAGGAAGATCACTTCAATCATCTTCATTTGGTGTTGGAGACGCTAAGGAGAAACCAGTTGTATGCCAAGTTCTCGAAGTGCGAGTTTTGGCTATCCTCAGTGGCGTTCCTCGGTCATATAGTGAGTGGAGAGGGTATTGCTGTGGATCCGGCGAAGATTGTTGCGATACGGGAGTGGCCTGAGCTTATTACGGTAGCGGAAGTCCGGAGTTTGCTGGAGCTTGCCGGCTACAATAGGCGCTTCGTGGAGAACTTCTCGCGGATAGCGTTACCCCTCACTACTATGACGAGGAAGGAGCATAAGTTCTTTCGGACGCCGGAGTGCGCGCGAGCTTTTGAGGAGTTATAATGTCGGTTGACTACGACGCCTGTGCTGACTTCGCCAACTGGAACCGAAGGCAATGAGATTTTAATGATGCGTAGGGCAGCGATTTGGGTTGCGCACTACTGCAACACGGAAGCGTAATAGCGTATGGCCGTGAGTTTTGCCTTGAAGCTATGGAGGCTAAATTGTATACTGTGTGAAAGTGGATCTCTACGCCGGTCACAAGAGCGTGAAGCATCTGATTGATCAGAAGGATTTGAATATACGACAGCGTAGATGGATGGAGTTCTGGGGCGACTATACATTCAAGATCCACTACGCACCTGATAAAGGGAATGCGGTTGCTGATGCGGTGAGTCGCCAAGCCCCAGCTCGAGCCCATTGGCTATCGGTGCAAGATGAGCGGTTGGTGCGAGAGTTGGAGGCGTTGGGGATCGTTTGTGTGGACAAGCAATCAAGTGCTGAAGCAGTTCTGAATTGGACTGAAGTCCAATATGACCTGGCTGATCGTTTTCGGCGGGCTTACGGTATGGATGCTCATATGAAGCAGTTCATGGTAGAGGTTCCGGATGGGTCAAATTCCCAATTCGTCGTGGCGGACGAATTGCTTCGGAGAGACGGTCGTTTGTGCGTCCCAAGTGTGGGTAATTTGCGGGTGGAGTTGTTGTACGAGGCACACCATACCAAGTACTCGATTCACCCGGGGAGCACGAAGTTGTACCGTGATGTGAAGAAACTGTGTTGGTGGCCGGGTTTGAAAAAGGATGTGGCGCTATACGCAGCGAAGTGCCAAACCCGCGCCTTGGAAAAGGCGGAGTGCCAAAAGCCGGGAGGATTTCTTAAGTCCTTGCCTATTCTGGAGTGGAAATTCGACGACATCTCTATGGACTTTGTGCACGGTTTGCCAAGGTCGAAAAAGGGGAACGACGTCATTTGGGTGATCGTGGATCGATTAACGAAGGTGATACATTTTATTCCGCATAGGAAGGATGATCCGGTGGAGAAGTTAGCAAAGCTTTATGTGGATAACATAGTACGGCTTCATGGTGTGCCCCGCAGCATCGTGAGTGACCGAGATGGGCGGTTCACGTCCAATGATTGGAGGCTGGTGCAACAAATGTTGGGAACAAAGTTGAAATTCAGCACAGCCACCCATCCGCAAACGGATGGGCAGACCGAGAGGGTTAATAGAACCAGGAAGACATGCTCCGCATGTGTGTCTTGGGTTTGGAAAGCAATGGGAAGACCACCTTTATTTGGTGGAGTTCGCATACAACAGCTACCAAGCGAGTATCCAGACGACGCCCTTCGAGGCCCTATATGGTAGCAAATGTCGCACGCCGTTGTCTTGGTTAGAAACGGGTGAGTCAAAGTTGTATAAGCGATCGGAAGTGGAGGATGCTACTTCTTTGGTGAGAACGATTCGGGAGAGGTTGCTTAACGCTCAGGACCGGCAAGCAAAGTACTGTAATGTCAAGCGCAGGAACGTGGAGTTCGCTGTGGGCGATTATGTATACTTAAAGATCAAGCCGTTCAAGGGTGTCTCGCGGGTGCGACGATTGAAAAAGTTAAGCCCGAGGTACCTTGGACCGTTCGAGGTTCTGGAGCGAGTTGGAGAAGCGGCCTATAGGTTGAAGCTTTCAGTGGAGCTAAGTGGTTTACACGATGTATTCCACATTTCGGAGCTTCGGAAGGCGGTGCAAGAGCCTACGCAAATGATCGCGGTCGATCAAGTGCCGGTGGATAGTGGGTTAACGACAAAGGTCAAGCCCGTGCGGATTGAGGACTCGGAGGTCAAGCGACTACGCAATAAAGAGATCAGGATGGTCAAGGTCCGATGGGTCAATTGCGGTCGTGAGGAGCTCTCTTGGGAGCGAGAGCAGACTATGCTTGACGAGTATCCGAAGTTGTTCCGCTCAGGTACAAGTTTTGTTTTGTATGCCTTTCCTTATGTAATTTCGTGGGCGAAATTCTTTTAAGAGGGGGAGAGTTGTAACGCCCCGAAACTCAAAGGAGCGAAGGGGGACGTTTTGGGCCAGTTTTGGTTTCTGGCTGAAGGTACACGGCCTGGGACACGGGCGTGTCCCAGGGCGTGTCAAGCGTGTGCCGACACTTAGTCGCGAAGTCGTCGAGTTATACTCGACGATTCGTCGAGAATGGGCACACGGCCTGCGACACGGGCGTGTCGCAGGGCGTGTCGACCCGTGTCGACACTTAGCCGTGAAATCGTCGAGATATACTCGACGATTCGTCGAGAATGGGAACACGGCCCGCGACACGGGCGTGTCGCCGGGCGTGTCGACCCGTGCCGACGATCGACCAAGTGAAATCGTCGAGATTCACTCGACGATCGTCGAGACAAGGCACACGGCCTAGGACACGGGCGTGTCCAAGGCCGTGTCATCCAGTCGTCGAACTGCACACGACGAATGTCGAGACCTTGTACACGGCCTGGGGCCCAGGCGTGTCAAGGTGACACGGGCAAGGACACGGGCGTGTCCTAGAACCCGTGCAGTGCTCGGGTTGAAAACGGGGAAAATCATGGAGTACACGGCCGGCTACACGGCCGTGTCAGCTGGAACACGGGCGTGTCAGCTCGAACACGGGCGTGTTCGATACCCGTGTGAGGGTCCAGGAGATTCGATTTTGACGGCGAATGCGGCACACGGCCCTGGACACGGGCGTGTGCCAGGCCGTGTTCGGTCCAGATTGGGCATTTCAGCCCGAATCGAAGCCGTTCGTTTCTTGATTGAAGATCCAACGGCTGGGGGTTGTTCCTGAGAGGATATACCCGGGAGTTGACTTGAAATCCATCATTTTTCTTCACTTGATCATCTCTCCAAACCTTGGAGAAAGAGGAAAGCCATTGGAGGAAGAAGAGCTAGATCCGCCATTGGAGGAGCTTCGGAGCTCCGAATCGCAAGCCGACTCCGGATCCACGGAGGCAACGCAAGTGCGGTGATTTCTATCCGATTACTTTTCGATGGCGCCAAAGAGGAACTCAAGGGTAACGATCCTAACCTTGAGCACTAATAGCTCTCTTTCTTAGCATAGGAAGCCCGCTCTCGCGAGTTTGCGGAGAGTTGGAGGCGTTCCTTCGGGTAGATATGTAAAGTCCCCGTTGTTTAGAGTCCGTATGCGAGAACGGACATAGGCATTTTGGTTGAAGCCTACCCGGACATGTTAGTCCGGATCGGTGATGTTGCATTGCATAAGGCCGGAGAAGACTCCGTGCTATTGGTTGTTTTCGGGTTTTCTACGCGGTAGATTGCAGCAGGGAGCCTTGGGGACTAACCCAAAGGTGCACCCGGAAAACTGGGCGGATACGAGATCTTGCCAACTTGGAGGCCTGAGAGCCAACTCGAACATAACTGAGTTATGTGACTTGCGGTAGAATGGGACTCGGTGAAAGTTTGACCCGCGCAATGACTTAAATTGTCGTTGCGAAGTGAGCACGGTTAGATGGGGTTAGATGGAGCCGTACCCGCTTTATGTCGTCCGTTAGAGCGACCTAAGGTTACGTGGAACTCGCCGTTGGCATAGATGGGGGTCTTCGGTGGTCAATGGCTTAAATTGACGTGACCAATACCATGAAGACGAATTGCTCATAGGTTTGGCCGTCTTAGTGGCGGTGGTGAGCCCGGAATGTTAATGGCTTTAATTGACGTGACATCGTCCGGTTCACCGAGAATGTGCCCTGAGTGCACGGGGCGTGTGGCCTTACGAGCCAACGTCTGTGATGTTATGGCTATGGTTTTATATTACTCGCTTATGCTAAGGAAATGCAGGGAAGGAGCATCGCCGCCCCGTGTTGGGGCGGGATCGTTATAATTTGGTCAGCATTGCTGACCGTTGCCTTGTTTTGCCACCGTGCGGTGGATTGTTGCTTGCAGGTGCAGCTGGACCAAGCGGTCAATAGCGGGCTAAAGCCCTTTTTGCGAAGCTGGCCCTCGAAGGCCCAAGTAGAAGTGTTTACTGCTTTATTCATGTATGACCGGCCTGCGAGCCGTGGTTTGTAAAACATGTAATTTTCAAGTGAAACACTTTGTAAGGCCTTAAGGCCGATTTTTGGGTGTTTTGTATACATTCCTAATTATTGTAATAGTGGACATTCGTGCTCTAATGCTGGGTTCTTGTTTACAACTTTTATAAACTGCTTCCGCTAGAATGCTCTGTGTAGGACGTTGAGATTGGTTGGATGGTTTCCATACGTAACCACCCGGTCTGTCTGTGGTATATGGCGTCGGGCCCCGGCCGGACCTACTGCTATATACTATGCGACGGATAAGGGGTGTTACACGTGACTAGGCTGACACGGGCGTGACATGGACGTGTCATCTTGGCGTGGATAAGTTTGGATAAGGCAGTTCGTGCACCGCTTTGGGGACAGGGCCCGTGACACGGGCGTGTCACAGGACGTGTCAGAGCCGAAACATGATTTTTCAGTGTTTTTCTGGCCGTTGATTTCTCTGTCCTGGATCCAAGGGTTAGGCTTTATCCATGTGGATTTCTGGCCGAGATCTGAGGTTTAAGCCCTTCCTCTTCTTCTTCTTCTTCATCTCATTTCAAGAGAGAGAAAGAGAAGGAGAGAGCAAAGGAAGGAAGGAGGAAAGTAAAGCCAGCTGCTAAGGAGCTGCGGAGTGCGGAGCGAAGATCCGAGAGCGGATTCGTGAAGGCAGAGCCAATGCGGTGACTTCCATCCTGCTACTTCATGGCACAGAAGCGATCTTCGAGGGTAACGATCTCCTTCTTGGACATCGAAGTCCTTTCTTTATGCATGTGCTTGGAATCCTCCACCAAGAGGTGGATTTCGGAAGTGATTCCTTTGTTGAGTCTGCATCTAGAGCCGGAAGTGTGGAGTACGGCATAGGCATGCTGTGTGAAGCCCATCTGGACGGGTAGTCTGGATTGGTGATGTTCATGGGTAAATCGGAGAAGACTCTGTGGATTTGATGATATGCAAAGAGAGTTATTTTGTGATGAATGTATGGATGTGATAATGGATGTGAGGAGGATTTGGTTAAGCTCCTGGTTGAAGAGCGATCAAGTGGTAGTGCGCTCGGGAGGCGAGTACCCGACCGACTACACCACTAGGGTAGGTTGATCTGGTTAGAAGGGATCGATTGGTGGCATGACCCGGGAAGCGAGCACCCGACTTGCTGCACGACAATGGTGGGTCGATCAGGAATAGGTGAGTGGTCGATTGGTAGTAAATGCTACACCACATAGGGTGGGTCGATCTGCTCTGGTTGTTTATGGATGCTATGAGATAGTACCTCTGAGTGGTTTGGGCGGGATGTCGCTAGCTTGCGAGACTGGTGGACTAGGTCCGGTCAACCAACAAGTTAAAACCTCTGATCGGCGGTGCACGACTGGGATATCCGGTACGCCAAGAAGGTGCCATGAGTGCACGGAGCGTCTGGTGGATACCAACGTTTGTGACGTGATGTGCTTGATAGATTGATAAAGAGAATGATACATATGATGCTTGATGATAGATGATGGCAATGCATACAGGGAAGGAACCACTGCCCCGGGTAGGGGGTAGGGTCGTTATAATGGGTCAGCGAATGCTGACCGTTACTTTGTTTTCTATTTTAGCTTGGATGGCAATTTGCAGGTAGTACATGAGCGGAATGGATGGACTGCTGCTAAAGGCCCTTGAAGGCCATGCGAAGAAGTGTGTTTGGAGTTCATGTGTGGCCGGCCTGCGTGCCGATGTACGAAAATGTAATTGTGTGAAAAGAGAAATTTGTAAGGCCTTAAGGCCAGTGTGTGTGTGTTGTATACATTCCTGGTGTTGCTATATAAATGTGGAGTTTATATAGAAGTGGACATTCTCTAAGCTGAGTTCTTGAACTTAAAAATGCTGCGCTAGAATGGATTGAGTTAAGGATGCGAATAGAATGTGATTTCCACAAGTAATTCCACTACTTGTCTGTGACATATGGCGTGGGGCCCCGGCCAGACCCACCGTTATATGTCATGTGACGAATGGGGGCGTTACACTCCGCCTCACCCAAGATCTGCTGGCAGATCATATCAAAGGATTCAGGAAGGCGGAGAAGATAACAAACAACCAGGAGTTCCTGGAGTGTTTGTGCGTTCGGCCAAGTCCGCGGAGAAGGGGCGATTCTGGAGGATCTCTGCGCCAAGAGCCTGAACCTGCTGATAAGCCGCAGTAGGAGAAATGGAAGGGCGGGCGAAGAGATCCTCATAGAGAGTATAAATGCGGGATGTCTGGCCCCCTTTCGAATAGAGAGCAGCTAGGTGAAGCTAAGCAGTCGTGACCGTCTCATCATGGCGAATGACAGGAAGGCACTCATCAGAAAGGCTGTTGGCCAGCCAAGTGCGGACAAGCGCATCACTCGCATCCCAGTCATCAAATTGAGCATAGTTAAGAGGAGGAGGGTCATCGGTGAGGTGATGACGTTTGTGCTGAGAGCGTAGAAGAAAGGTGAAAGAAACGCTCCAATCCGGATAGTTGGAGTCAACAAGTTTAGAAAGTATGCCAAGGTTTCCAGAAGGAGTAGGAGGAGGAGGAGCCACAGGGGTGGTGGAGGTAGAGATAACAGGGGTGGAGAGACCGGAATTGTCCATAGAGAAGGCAGGAAACCGCGCGAATAGAAGAGAAGCCGCAGGGAGAGAAAAAAGAGAGAAAGCCGCACGACCTAAGGAGGAGGCCGCGACACGAGAAGGAGACCGCAGCGAACAGGGATGGACCACAGGGGCTAAAGAGAAGACGCTGCAACGGCACGGTGGCAGAATACCAGCGGCCAGGAAGCAGACCAAAGCACAGGGAAAGAGGTCGCGCGAACTGAAAGAGGCCGAGCGAACAGAGAGAAGAGGAAGCAAAGGACCCGTGAGAATAGGTCGAGAAAAGACCGAAGGAAGTCACGCGAACAGGGCTGCGACAAGGCAAAGAAGCCGCTTGGACAAGCCGTGCGGACAGAAGAGCCAAAGACGGAATCAGGTCGAATCGATCGTTGTCTTTGATACCATGTAAAAGTAGCAAACACGCAGCTAATAAACAGACAAAAATTTGAATAATTAAAAGTTTTATTATCCAAAAAGATATCATTTACAAAGGTATGACCTTCATTTTATAGAATGGAGGAGATATAAGAGAGTACAAACAAACAATGTGGGACTAAAAAATTACATGGCTGAGCGGCTAGAAATTAAAGAGACCGCACAGGCCGCGCGGTTAGACAAATGGGCTAACCGCTCGGCAACTCTCAGCAGCAGGAAGAAACACGCCGCAATAGGAGACCGCTAGACCGCCCGGTCTCCAAGCTTCTGAGAGAGACCGCCAGACCGCTCGGACTACAAACAGTAATAGTCTGAACACAAACCTGCTGGAAAGAAACCGCTAGACCGCGCAGTCAACAACCCGCCAGACTAGACCGCCAGGCCGCCCGGTCTAATACTTCAACACCCCATGACTAAAAGGAATAACCAATGATAAGAGACACAATTTTGAAGCTACGAGAGACAAGGTTAGGGATCCAGATCCTCTCCATTTCAAGTGAAATGGAGGGGATTCATTTCATCATCCAATGGATAAGAGAATCTTGAAAGAAATCTTGTGGTGGAGGTTTTTTTGATTAAAAAATTCTAAAAAAATATTGGAAATGATGAACCCGTCGATTAAAGTGAATTCAATTTAGACCGTGAAATGGATCCCCTCCATTTCACTTGAAATGGAGAGGATCCTGATCTTATATCTCAAGGTTAGACTATGAACAATATTTTAAGCGGGAAGAAAAATCTATATTTTATTGCTAGCCAAAAAAAAGAATTACAAGAAATAAACATGCATCCTTACAAGCTACGAATATAAAATTGAGATGTACGATATAATTTGAAAAACAACAAACTAGACTAGGCAATAAAAATAAAAATTACAACTTTACTTGGACTTCAATCTCCCAAAATAATTTCACAGAATGTGTAACTCTCCAACAAATTTTTTTGGTGACTGTTAAACAAAATCCGTTATTGGCTAGTCGCAGCTCAAAATCTTCTAATTTTTCGCGTCTTTTTAAAATACACTTGTACATGCAATTTTAGGAAAAGTGTTAAACACGAAAGTTGTAAATCTCGACGAGATTTACAACTTTCGTGTTAAACACTTTTCTTGAAATTGCATGTATAAGCCATATTTCTGAAAGGCACAAAACTTGAGCATATTTCCAAAGTATGCCTTGTACATGCATTTTTAGGAAAAGTGATCAACACGAAAGTTGTAGATCTCGACGAGATCTACAACTTTCGTGTTGAGCACTTTTCCTAAAATTTCATATACAAGGCGTATTTCAAAAAGACACAAAAAATTATGAGATTTTGCGGTGCGATTAGCCATAACGAATTGCGGTTAACAATCGCCCCTTTTTTTTGAACTAACAGTGCATTTTTTTAACTCCCTTGTCCTCATTTCCGAGGTCCTATTTATAAGTGTTAAATTTTCTCAACGTGGTCAGCAAGATAGCTCAAACGCCAAATTAATATCTTGGAACTACCCAGTTCGCACGTTGAACCAGCGGAAACCAAGGACTAGGGGAGGTACAAAGGTAAATCCCAACAAACAATGGAGCACAAGCAGGTCTATTATTCATTCACTTCTTTACAATGCGAGGCATACATAGCGAGACATGATTTCGCTAGTATCACAGCTGTAAACAGAAAGCACCAAAAAACAAGCCGGGCGGACAGCACCGAGTCCGCCGAGACCGCGAGGTCGCGAGGTCGCCGAGTCCGCTGAGCTCGCCCAAGCTATGCTGCAATCCGCCGAATAGACACGGAGTCCGCCGAAGCCGTGAGGCCGCGCGGACACACCGTTATTCGCCTCCTGCTTAACTTGAACTGAGGAACACCCCTACCGCGCCTGAAACCGGCGGACAGGTTATTGAAGCTGGCAAAGATGAAACAGAACTGACAAGCCGCAGAGCGACCTCCTGCTGAGTCCGCAGAGACCGCACACTTCCAAGCACTTGACCGAAGTCACAGCCAAACTCCTGGCTCCTTGAAGTTATCCGCGCGACCTGCACACAGCAAACCGTCAGCCTGAAACAATCCGCGCGGACTGACAAACACAGACCGCAGCTCCTTGCACACCCCAACTTACTATTCACTCAAGTTACTGTAGATGTGCCAGGGGGTCCTATTTATAGGTGAGGTGAGGAGTGTGGTCACCGCCCTAAAGATAGCGTCACCACCCCAGCCCGCGCGATAGCAAAAACACCGTCCGCCGAGTCCGCATGGACTTAGCCGGATACCAAGGAAAACCGCCAGGAGCTAGGCATTACAATGGCGAACCCTCTCCAGTCCGCCCAAGCTATGCGGACAAGGCATCAGCCCGCAAAGCTTCAACCACTGCAAGACAACAACCCTCTTCAATGGCAGTCCGCACCAACCCGAGGCAGTCTGCAAGACTCACACCTCAATCCGCCACAAGTCCACGACCAAAGGAAGACAACAACAGTCCGCCCGGTCACAGCGGACTTGGCGGATACCGCGGACACCATGGCCTTGGCACAAAGTGTGACCAAGTCCAAAACCATCAAGAGCCAATGCGAGCATGGCGGACTCAAAATCCCGTCCGCCAAACACCCTAGCACAGACCGCCAACAGTCCGCGAGCTCCTCACACTTCTGTCCAACGCAGCAGCCAACCGTGGACTTCAAAACACAGTCCGCCAAACGACCTCCACAGCAAATCGCCTGCCGTGCCACCAGAGCTCGACAAGGCCTCAGCCAAGTTCTAAGCTCAGTCCGCAACTGCCCATACCGCGGACACTCCAGTCCGCAAGCTTCTCGCGGACACGAGCCAACCCGCCTATCAGCACAAGCTTGCACCCGCGGCCACTGAGCAATGCACCAGTCCGCAACCTTCATCCGCTCAGGCTGCTCCTTGGCAAAGCCAATCAGCAAACATCCTATCCGCAGAAACCAGGCTGCATAGTCCGCGGACTCAACCTGTGCAAACCGCCCAGAAGAACAACTGGCTTCCCACTAGACCTTCCACCAGGCCGCACATCTCAGTCCGCCTAGTCCGCCAAAGTTGTCCGCCCCAGGCCGCCCGGCCTGTCCCGTCACCCACTTCCACTTCACAAGTTTCAACACTCTCCCTTGAAGTGGGAAGTGGTGACCAAGCCTAGCAAGCTGCGCAAGCGTTCAAAGGGCCCCTTCGACAGTGGCTTTGTGAAGATGTCAGCAAGATTATCTTCACTCCGAACATGCCCGACCAGTAGAGACCCCTCAACACCTTTTCCCGGATGAAGTGGTGATCAATCTCTATATGCTTGGTCCTGGCGTGACACACTGATTGTTAACCAGTTTGAGAGCACTCTCATTGTCACCCGGAGTAAAGTAGGCCCTTGCACTTCTTCATGAACACCTCTATAAGCCTCCTCAACCAAACGGCTTCCCGAGCAGCAAGGCCGAAGCCTTATACTCTGCCTCCGTGGTTGAAACCGACACCGAGTCCTGCTTCTGCTACACCACGAGATGCTAGTTGAACCGCAAGTGAACACATAACCTGAAGTAGACCTTAGATCATCCGAATCACCGCCATAGTCAGCATCCGTGTACCGAGAATTGCAACCTCCGCATCCTCTATAGAGGAGTCCCATGTCAGAAGAAGCCTTGACATACTTCAGAATTCCCTTCGCCCCACTAGATGAGATTGCCTTGGTTCAGCCATATATCGACTTACTCGGCCAACAGCATAAGCGATATCCGGCCTTGTAATCGTCAGATAAATCAAGCTCCCAACAAGAGCCCTGAACACCAAGGGATCATGAAGAACCCTTCCCTCATCTCGTCGAAGCTTCAGCCCAGATTCCAGTGGAGTAGAGCACTTCTTCCCTTCGCCCATGCCAAACCGCTTCACAATGCGATCAGCATACCCTTTCTGGCTAATGAGAACCCCGCACTCCTTCCTCTCCACTTCCAGACCGAGAAAGTGATGCAACTCTCCCAAGTCTTTCATCTCGAAGCGTATAGCAAGCTCAACCTGAGCCTTGCTACTTCCCCCTCCGAGTTCCCTGTGATGATCATGTCATCCACATACAGTAGGACCAAGACTTTTAGCTCTCCATTCTTCTTGACGAACAAGCTTGAATCCGAGTTGGAAGCCAGGTATCCACAGAATTGCAAGTACTCTGCAATCTTCCCATACCACGCTCGAGGAGCTTGCTTCAACCCATAGAGAGCCTTCCTGAGTTTGCAGACATAGTCTGGATGCTTCTCAGAGACAAAACCAAGCGGCTGATCCATGAAGATGTCCTTGTCAATCTCTCCGTAAAGAAAGACATTCTTCATATCGAGTTGCCACAACCTCCATCCCTTGCTAGCAGCCAAGGCGATCACCACTCTTACAGAAGTCATCTTCGCAACTGGACTGAATGTCTCCTCATAGTCTTCTCCATACTGCTGTGAGGAATCCTCTAGCGAACAGGCGAGCCTTGAAACGATCAATGCTCCCATCAGCCTTCTTCTTCAACTTATACACCCACTTGCAAGTAACCGGAGTAACGCCATCAACCTTGGGCACAAGATCCCAGGTTCATTCTTCTTCAGAGCATCAATCTCTTCTTTCATGGCATCATCCCATCCTTTACTCCAGTGGCCTCGTTGAAGTTTGCAGGCTCTCGCTCATCAGAGGACCTGCAAAGAAGTAGGAGACAAAGCTCACTGCATCCCATCACAAGTACGAGTCAGTGGCTTAAACACCCTCTTCGATCTCCGAAGAACGGCTCCTTGCTCACGGCTTCCGTTGCTTCTTCGGGCTCCACTCCTACCTGGGGCAAGCATTGAGCAGTGCCCCCTGCTTCCTGAGCCAGAAGGCTCAGCCTCGGAGTTCGAAGCAACAGGAGCTGCTGGTGAAAACAGCAAGCTCCTCTTTCAAGCCTTCAGCAGCCTCCACTGGTGCTTCATCAACCTTGCTACTTTCGGTTAGCTCCACCGAGCCACCTCCATATGACGTCAGCTCGTCAAAGACAACGTCTCTTGACACACGAACTCTTCGTCACAGGGTCCATGCACTTCCATTCCTTTTTCCGCTCATCATAGCCAACAAAGACAAGTTTCCTTGCTTCGCATCCAGCTTTGTCCGTGAGGCATTCGGGACATGCACGTAGCAAGTTGAACTGAACACCCGAAGGGTCCAACACTCGGCTTCTCCTTCAGCAACAGCTCAATAGGAGTCTTCATGTTGATAGGGCTGAGTGGCATCCGGTTGATACATAAGCAGCACAAGACATTCCCTCCGCCAAAAAGGACCTTGGGATATCTTTCGCATGAAGCCAGCATTGCAGGTCTCCGTCAGATGACGGATCTTCCGCTCGCTACCCCATTTTGTTGTGGAGTGTGAGCAAAGTAAGCTCCCGTGGATCCCGTGCTTCCTGCAGAAGTTAGAAAAACTCGGAGGAGACAAACTCCCCCCGTTATCAGTTCTAAGCTTCTTAATCCGCAAGCCAAGCCGGCCTTCTACCAACTCCTTGAACTCACGACAAAACGGAAGGCTTCCGACTTCTCCTTTAAGAAGTACACCCAAGTATACCTTGAGTAGTCATCAACCAAGACAAGCATGTATCTGCTTCCTCCAAGGTGGCAGTAACCGTTGGTACCATCAGGTCGCCATGAATACACTCAATGGCTTCTTGCTCCTTGTTTGTGATTTATCAAACGGAAGGCGATGTGCCTTACCGTATTGACAGCCCGCACAAACATGCCCATCACCAAAGGAGGACAACTTCGGCAACCCCATCACCAAACTTCTACTTGCCATTGCCTTCAGCTGTCCATGCCAACATGCCCCAGCCTCTCATGCCAGATAGCCGCACTATCATTTTCCTCATCTTATCAACATAAGCATTGGTGGAAAGAACAAATAAGTCTTCACCCTCCTCCCAACATGAGCAACATCAGCCTTTACCGCTGATACGTTGCAAAGGAACCTCACGTCTGTTGGCCCAAACAGAACGTGATACCCAGCGTCCAACGCATTGGTCACCGAAAGAGGTTTTTCTTCATGCCCGATGTGATACACACTCCTTAACGTGAGTGGCCCCTGATCACTACCCAATGACACGACCCCCTCTTTCTCTACTGCATAAACAGTATTATCAGCAGTGATAATAGCTTCATTACCTGAGTAAGCCTGCATGGGGTTGAACTTCGTGTTTGTCTCCGGTGAGGTGGTGGACCACACCCGGAGTCCACGATCCACTCGCTGTTGAAGTCCTCAGCAGACAAGGCCCGGACACAAGTGCCCGTCATGAAAGCTCCGCCCATTCTGCTTCTACACTTCTCGAGCAAGCTTCCTCCTTTCCCGCAGCATGCCCAGGCTGCAGTTTGACCTTGCAGTCCGCTTGAAGTGCCTCGCTGATGACACCGGTAGCACTTCAGATTCTTCTTCCAGTCCTTAGGAGCATTGCTCCTCTCCAGCGGATATGAAGTTGAAGTCTCCTTCTCAACAGCGGCCTGCACCTTCTTCTTCTTCTTCACTTCACACCTTTCTTCTTGCCTGAGAAGAGAGCCTCGCTGCCTTCCTGATTCAGATTCACTCCAGCCATCTGCCTTGCTAAGCTCTCCTGCGAGGCAAGCAGATTCTCCAGCTCCAGCAACGACGGCTGAGTAGCCCACCCTTGAACAGATGTAACAAAGGCCACATACTCCTTCCGCAAGCCGCGGACGATGTGCCTTTTCATCTTTGCCTCAAGAGATAGGCTCATCAGGATCCAGTCCGACAGCTCGCCCAGCCAAAGCTCTTCATCTTTAAGAAGTACTTGGAGATGGAAAGGTCTCCCTGAGTGCCCTGGCCAACTCATTCTCCAGGAACTGAAGCCGCGCCACATTCTTCCTATTGAAACAACTCATCAATGGTTGTCCAATAAGCAATCGCAGCCGACTCACATCCAATGATGTGATCAAACAGTTCCGGAGACACGCTCTCTTCAGAATGAACTCTGCCTTAGCATTTGTTCTTCTCCAGAGCTACCTGCTCAGCAGTACCGAAAGCAGCAGTGACTTCCTGCCTGTCGTCTCCACCGACGACTTCCCATAGCTCCTCGCCGAGAAGATAACTCTTCATGCACAACTTCAACTTCTTAAAGTAGTCGCGCGTAAGAGTTCAATGCCCAGACCTCTTGCAAAACTCCCTTCCATTGCAACACCTGTTGGCAACTTTCAGCAGCTCCGAGCAACAACACAGGTTGAGACCACTCAATCACAGAGTAACAACACTGGTTGACTAGCTCACGCAGCTGAACCTTAGAAACCTCCCTCTGATACCATGTTAAATTTTCTCAACGTGGCAGCAAGATAGCCCAAATGCCAAATTAATATCTTCGGAACTACCCAGTTCGCACGTTGAACCAGCGGAAACCAAGGGATAGAGGTACAAAGGTAAATCCAACAAACAATGGAGCACAAGCAGGTCTATTATTCATTCACTTTTTACAATGCGAAGGCATACATAGCGAGACATGATTTCGCTAGTATCACAGCTGTAAACAGAAAGCACCAAAAAAACAAGCCGGCAGACAGCACCCGAGTCCGCCGAGACCGCGAGGTATCGCCGAGGTCGCCGAGTCCGCTGAGGCGCCCAAGCTATGCTGCAATCCGCCGAATAGACACGGAGTCCGCCGAAGCCGCGAGGCCGCGGACACACCGTTATTCGCCTCCTGCTTAACTTGAACTGAGGAACACCCCTAACCGCCTGAAACCGGCGGACAGGTTATTGAAGCTGGCAAAGATGAAAACAGAACTGACAAGCCGCAGAGCGACCTCCTGCTGAGTCCGCAGAGACCGCACACTTCCAAGCACTTGACCGAAGTCACAGCCAAAACTCCTGGCTCCTTGAAGCTATCCGCGCGGACCTGCACACAGCAAACCGTCAGCCTGAAACAATCCGCGCGGACTGACAAACACAGACCGCAGCTCCTTGCACACCCCAACTTACTATTCACTCAAGTTACTATAGATGTGTCAGGGGTTCTATTTAGGTGAGGTGAGGAGTGTGGTCACGACCTAGAGATAGCGTCACCACCCCAGCCCGCGCGATAGCAAAACACCGTCCGCCGAGTGCATGGACTTAGCCGGATACCAAGGAAAACACCAGGAACTAGGCATACAATGGCGAACCCTCTCCAGTCCGCCCAGCTATGCGGACAAGGCATCAGCCGGCAAAGCTTCAACACTGCAAGACAGCAACCCTCTTCAATGCCAGTCCGCACCAACCCGAGGCAGTCTGCAAGACTCACACCTCAATCGCCACAAGTCCACGACCAAAAGGAAGACAGCAACAGTCCGCCCGGTCACAGCGGACTTGGCGGATACCGCGGACACCTGGCCTTGGCACAAAGTGTGACCAAGTCCAAAACCATCAAGAGCTAATGCGAGCATGGCGGACTCAAAATCCCGTCCGCCAAACACCTAGCACAGACCGCCAACGTCGCGAGCTCCTCGCACTTCTGTCCAACGCAGCAGCAAAACCGCGGACTCAAAACACAGTCCGCCAAAACGGACCTCCACAGCAAATCGTCTGCTGTGCCACAGAGCTCGACAAGGCCTCAGCCAAGCTCTAGCTCAGTCCGCAACTGCCCATAACGCGGACACTCCAGTCCGCAAGCTTCTCGCGGACACGCGCCAACCCGCCTTCAGCACAAGCTTGCACCCGGCCACTGAGCAATGCACCAGTCCGCAACCTTCATCCGCTCAGGCCGCTCCTTGGCAAAGCCATCAGCAGCAACATCCACAGCAGAAACCAGGCCGCATAGTCCGCGGACTCAACCTGTGCAAACCGCCCAGAAGAACAACTGGCTTCCCACTAGACCTTCCACCAGGCCACACATCTCAGTCCGCCCAGTCCGCCTAGTCCGCCAAAGTTGTCCGCCCTTGGCCGCCCGGCCTGTCCCGTCACCCACTTCCACTTCACAAGTTTCAACAATAAGTTCTGAAATGAATAATTTTGCAGGTGTTAATGGTGGAGCGGAGCTGGCGCTGGAGTTATTTGGAGGTGGTCGGCCTTGGGTGTAGCTGACGTGGAGGTTTGGGCTGATCGCTGACGTGGAGGTTTGGCTGCATGGTGAATGAGTTAGAGTTGACGTGCATGGTGCTGAAGTGGTGCTGCAACTAGGAGGTGGAGCTGGACAAGTGTTGGAGCTGGCCGAGCATGGGCGGAGATGGGGCTCGGGCTGCATGAAGGTGGCCGAAGCTTGAGTTGAGAGGAGGGTGGCCGGAGTTGTATGGGGGCGGTGGCCAAGCCTGTATTATATATATATATATATGTATATATATATACGAGTGACAGGTACGGGCCTCCGGCCCTCGTGCGCCGCGCGATAGTACCCAGTCGTGGCGGCGGGCGTTCGGGGGCCCGCCGGCGGGCGTAACACGGGGTGTGTCTCTCTCTGTTCGACGATCGGCGCTCGCCCGATCGTCGAGCGGTGTTTGAGTGAGTACACGGCCGTGTCACGGGCGTGTCGTATCTGACACGGGCGTGACACGGGGCGTGTCTCGCTCTGTTCGACGATCGGCGCTCGACGATCGGTGCTCGACGATCGTCAAGCGGTGTTTGAGTGAGTACACGGCCGTGTCACTGGCGTGTCGTATCTGACACGGGCGTGACACGGGGGCGTGTCTCTCTCTGTTCGACGATCGGCGTTCGGGGTCGTCGAGCGATAGTGAGTGAATACACGGCCGTGACACGGGCGTGTCGGACTGACCAGGGCGTGTCAGGGCATGTACGGGCGTGTTCCGTACTTTTTTTTCTGGGAAACCCTTTGTGGGTCTCACGGGCAGGGCCACCGCCGGGTGGCCCTGCCCGCCGGTCGCGAGACAACCCCGGAGGGTTCGCCGGAGTCGGCGAACCGGCGGTGGGTCGCCGGTCAGGCCGCCGGTGGCTCCGCCGCCGGCGGCAGTGGGAAGGGGAGGGGAGGGCGGTGCTGGGTGTAAATCGGGAGGGGGGTGGTGGTTATCGGGATTGAGGAGAGAGAAATGTGAGTGATTTTTTTGGGGTATTTTATTTGCAGTCCGGATATGATGGATCGAATGGTTAGATTCACCTGATGTCTCTTTTATCTTGCCATGGAACCAAAGTGATACTTCTTTTTAATATAGTATAGATATATATACATACATACATACATACATATATATAATATATATGTTCATACATATTATATATATATATATATATATATATATATATATATATATATATAATATATTTATATTAATAAGAATTTTTAGGCATGAGTCGTCGGTCACGCGAATTCCCGAAAAAACCCTCCGACCGCTCCTCCCCTGCTTCGGTCACGGCGACATCGCGTTAAACGCCTGCCACCAGCTGCTCGCCTGCTGCGTCCATGCGTGTACGGCGGCCGACATCTCGACGTCGCACCGCTCTTCCGCCGCCGCATCGCCATCAACGTGTCACGGCCCCTTCTTCCCGCGTGCCGTATAGGGCGCGTTCCGCCCTCCGCCGCGCGCGCTGCCGCCCCGCCGCGTGCCGCCCCCGCCGCATGCCGCACCCGCCCCGTGCCTCTTACGGCGCGTACGCTGCTTCTGTTCGACGTCTATATTTCGCCCAATCTTGGGATCTTCTCCTCCGTAGCTGGTCTCGCTTCCTCCGCGTTTTCCGTCGCCGTCGTCCTCACGCGACCAACAGGCCCACTGCCTTTCAGGGAGTCGTTCTCAGTCCATCCCCACGTCCGCTGGAGGTACCGCACCGCACCTGCTGTTTATGCTCTTCCCGATTTTGAACCTTGCTTCTCGGTTTGGTATATCACCGTCTGCTTTCTGCCTTCCCCGGTTTCCCCTACGGTGCAGGGTCACAGCTCTCCCTCACATTTCAAAATCCCCTTCCTTCGCATCAGCGCCGCACCTCCTCTTCCTGCACCACGCCACCACATCTAGGTAATGTTCTCTACTCTCTTATCTGCTTTTCCCTACAGACTTGCTTTGCTCCTCCTGCTTAATTCGTACAGACACTCTTACAATTGCTTCTATTAGCTATCACAAAAGCACTGGAAATTACTGCAACTTCTTGATACATTACTGTGCTGTGTTCTTTCTATGGTGAAATATGAGTAAGGTACTCAACATTTAGGCATATATTAGTTGAAAGCTAAGAAGAACTGCTTACTTTTCTCATTATAATCTGGTATCATTATAACATATACTGTTTGTATATGTGTTGACTATAGTAATCGCTGCCTGACCCTACATTCAATCTGTATTTTGTAGTATAACACCAAAAAATTATAAACTAAATGGGAACTGCATATATATTTACAATTTACAAACAGTGACATAAACTAGATCTGAATTCCGTCTAATTCATTAAATCCAAACAAACCCCAATAAACAGGCACAACAACAACACAGAAACAAAACATTACTCGACTTTCTTCTTCTGCAGGCTTGATAAAAGTCACAACTCACTGCATATATAATTAAAATTTACAAACAGTGACATAAACTAGATCTGAATTCCGTCTAATTCATTAAATCCAAACAAACCCCAATAAAAAGGCACAGCGACAACACAGCAACAAAACATTAGTCGACTTTCTTCTTCTGCAGGCTCAATAAAAGTCACAGTTCCACCGCCAAGAAGTTGGCTTGGGTTGCAAGAGATCATGATTAATGAGTACTATATTATTAACCAAGTCAACACTGTTAGGGAAGCGAATTTGATCCCGTTTCTTTCGCTACAAGCAATCTTGGCCATAGGCTGATTCAATCATAATTCAATTTCAAACCAGGGTTAGCTCATTTACTGTGTGATTCGAGCACCACCCCAGCCAAACATTGATTTTCCGTCTAATTATTTTAATTTTTTATCACAAACTTGGTGTCTAACCGACAGCTCCCATGCATATATATATTATATATACTAATGAATGGATAAGACCATAAATGTACACCTAAACAAATGCTTAATTATGGGGACCTTCACTGGGACTTTGCATAATTACAAGTACCCTTCCATCTACTTTTTGAATGTGTCCT